>VDFB02062264.1:78008-115591 GCA_007258455.2 Sequoia sempervirens | reverse complement strand
TTGTGAGGTTTATCAATAATTCATTTTTTTTAAAGTAAGGAACTCAAATAAAGACTTAAGTTCCATAAGAAATGTTAAACTAGATATTAAGTTAATGCTTATATTTGCAGCAAAGAGTATCCTTATAATGAAATGAATATGAATGAATATTATTGTCGTGTGCATGGATATAGATAACTCATAATTTGATAACATGAATATTGTTCAAACTTCAAAAGTTGAAACTATGTCAATTCTATTATATCATCTTTATATGATTATTTGTTAATCCTTCAAATATTAAATTAATTTAATTTTCAAGGATTTCAATTTTTGTGTATACAAAATTTAAAGGTGTTATATTTTTATGTTAAGATTTATATCGAAGGAGGTGAGATATAGTTAAATTAGGTTAGATATATAACTGTATAGACCTTCTTATATTATGAATTAGGAAAAAGATTACCTAATTTGAGTTTTAGATTACATTTTCATAATAAGGTAAGTAATGATGACTTCTTTTGTGGCACTAGAATAACAAGAGCTGCAAGGCAGCGAAGTTCCTACCAAATCCTGGAAGAACAGTTTTGGCCTAGGAAAAATGTTATAAATTGAAGGGATTCATCAATTATATCTTTGTTTTAAGTTTAGAGAATTTTTTCTCTTTGAATGTGCTCAATCTATATGTTGTCTTGTATTTTTTGTTTTATGTTTGCTTTTTGAATTATACTTTGTTGTGGCACTTTATAGCTATCACACTTACCTTAGAAAGGAAAATATCTTAATGAGTCATTAGTCTCAAGTGACCTTGGAACTTTGAGGCTTTATATGGAGTTTAAAATTCATTCAAACTAGTTACAAAATGCATGACCAATTCCAAAAAGGAATGCATTTTGTGGACTTGGAAAGGAGACATGCAATTTGCATGTTACAAGAAGAGATTCCAAATCTACAAGTTAATGCTCAGTTGTAATATCGATTAATAATTCAATTTTCAATTACCACAAAGACAACCTCAAATAATGAACTCTCAAGCATGCAAAGATAATATGCACATACAATGACAAAAAAGCAATGACATGTCAATAGCACTAGATGAAACTTGAAAGATAAACTCAATTTAGGAAGGGAGATTCAAATGATTTCAAGGGTGTATGAGTTGAAATTTCTAAGCAAAAATATATTGCCATCTTCTAATACCAATTGCTCCTAACATGGGAGAGGTTGATGCTAGACCCCTCGAATAAATCAAAACAACCCTTATCTTATTTGGAGAGAGTATTTCTGAGGTTGAAGATGCAAAAAGGCTTAAAATTTCATGTGGTGAGGTAATTTCTAGCTCATTTAAATTCAAATAGTAATTTCCCAAGGAGGAAACAAGAAAGTGAAACCATCAAATAAGATTAAAATGCTTCAAATCCTCACTCATTTAATGCTATGCTTCAAACTAATTTCAAGGGTGGATCAGTTGACCTTTATAAGGCAAAACAGATTGCCATCTTCTAATAGGAATTGCTCCTAACATGGGAGTGGTTGATGCTAAACCCCTTGAATCAATCAAAAAAACCCTTAGATTATTTGGAGAGAGTATTTATCAACATCGTTAGAGTATAATACACATTATTAGAGGAAAAATTGTGCTCATGAACAAATGTTCTAAATATAGTATAGTAGCAAAATAGAAACACAAAAAGAATTATTGGGTGACATTATATGTTCTTGGAAAAAAAGTTTGACATGTTCACTACTTCCATAGGAAGTGAATTTTGTGTTTGCCAATGGTCAACTCGCCTATAGTAGCAAATTATTTATCAAGAAAGTGCTAGAGTCAATCTTATTTTGGTAGAAGCTACAATTCGAAAGGTTTTTGAAGTTGGAAAAATGGCCATCTTGGTTGTAGGAAGTTAAGAGGGGTCTACATGAGTTTATTTTATGAAGTTTTTTACTATAGTTTTTTGTTAACAATTTTCATGTATAAAGTATTATGAGTTCTATACAAAGGAAACAAACATAGCCTCAACAAGAATATATTTAATTGTGATTAATCTTTCATGTCCATGATATAATTTATGATGTGCGACATTAATTGAAATAAGGAATTTCCTATGTTATCATGAGCTCGAGGTAATAAGAAAATACAATTTCAAAATTTAGGATAGGATTGTTTTAGTTATTAATTTTGGATAACTTTATCTTATTAAAAAGTTAGAGCACCTGGAGTTAAAAATGCTATCTTCACTGCACCATAGAAAATTGGACCCTCTTGAGAAAAGAGACAATTTCATGTGTAATTTGACCCACTTTTGAGTCCCTTTGTGTCATTTATCCTTTAAAATAGCATTTATAGGCCCCTAAAACCCATTATTTTTTATCTAGAGGCATGTTTTCCCTGAGAAATCACATAAAACCTGACAAACAACACATAATTCTTTCATACCTCGAAAACCCACCTTCAAAAATCAATAGTGGGACGCATTCACCACCTTGGGTGAATGAGTCCCCTCTGGTGGGACCCATTCACCAAGGGTGGCAAATGAGTCCCTTTTGAGGAAAAAATCAATTTTGAGCAGGAATTTGATTAACTTAAATTTTCGGTGAATGTCGGCCTCTTAGGTCTAAATAATAGGAAAATAAGGTGTTATTGCTTATAAATACTCATTTCAAGTTATTTTTCACATCTTTCAGTCATTTTTCAAGAGCAATTTCTAAAGTTAAATCTTGTACAATAAGTCTCATTAGAAAAAGTTGAAGTTTTAGGGCAGCAAATTAGGGTTTTTGTAGGTCTTGAAGCTCACTTTTTTTGTCAAGATTCAAAATTGTAAAGAGTTGATGATGGATGCCTATGGTGAATCATGAAGAAATCTAGGTTGAGGAGGTGCAACTAGCCACTAAAACACACATAAGGATTTGGTTTCATATTGATTCCATCTTCCATTTTCACTCTATCTTCAGATTAAGGTTTGCATTTTGTTTACTTTCCATTTGCATGCCATTTTATCTAAATTTTTAATGTGTTGTAAGGTTTCTAGAGTTGAGATCTTGCATTACATAAATCATCTTTGCATTTCTTATTCTAGAACAATAGAAAAGGGTTTTTGTCATATTTTAGACTTTCCTAGTCTTTAATACATCTAAGGCTAGGGTTTTATATAGATTTTTCTCCATTCAAGGTTTAATTACTCAACTAGGGGCTTGACCAAGGAAAACCCCCCATTAGACAAACAATTTTAAGTTGTTTTGCAAAAAAAATTCTGAGATCCTGAATAAGGTTTCCATAAAAAAATGTTGTACAAGTGTCAAGGTGCATAATAGAGATTTGAAGTTGTCAAAATTTAAAACTATACTGATTCGCCATGCATGGTGAATGAGTCCCTCTTGAGATGTAGTTTTGAGTCAGATGGTGATCCTGATTCCCAATTGATAGAAAACAACTTCTGTGCAGAAAAAGCCTTGACCTAGGACTGATTTTCCCAGGGTGGTGAATGAGTCCTAGTTAGCTCAAATTTAGACTCCATCAATTTTCCAGATTTTTTTCTAGTCTTCTCCAATTTCCCAGGTGCACACATTCTAAAAAAAAATCTTTTGTTTGGTTTAGTTTGCAATTTTGTTCATTCTTTTAAGCATTTTGCAAACAACACTGCATTTTCAAACATATCATAAATCCTAGATTTTGCATTCAAATTCACTAATATAGATTACTTAATTGCATTTAGTTCATTTCATTTAGCCTAAATAACATCACACATAACATAATTTGAATGAACTAGTTAGCATTTTTTCCCTACCTCTCTCCTTTTAGGTGAAAACCCTAGAATTGCTAGAGAATTCTAGGGTCCCAAAAGTCTATGGTTCATTCACTACCTACCCATTTCAAAGATTTAACAAACCTACAAGATATAGATTTGTCCAACTAGAATTAAAGTCTTCTTTATTAGTGCATGTTGTTGCAACCAAAAAAATCTAAAATAACTGGCAGATAACTTGGAGGACTTGTTGCCAAACACATCATATGCATTTCATTTCACTAGCAAACAATTGTTTTGTAGCTTTACCAAAGAAATTTTTCTCATTTGGAAGGAAAAAGAGCACAACCAAAATATCTAAAAAGTTAATTGACTCTTCATTGTTAATAAATCTATTTCATAGTCTCAATGCTTTAAAAAATATTGTGTATCATTAAATGTATGTATGAGTGTTATACATGGTAAATATATAAAGAATGGAATTTGTCCCTCAAAAGTAAAGTTTAAGACAAATCACCATAACATGCCATCTTGTGCAGATTTTCTATTCTCACATGCTTGAAAACATTGCTCTTAATCTAGTGAAGCTATTGGATACAGGTAGTTCCATCAAGGCATTGTTATGGGACATTATTGCAACTAATAGAGTAATTGCTTGAGCTAAAATAATGAAAGAATACACAAGTAAAAGCACTTAGGACATTACTACAATGCAATTGGAAATGAAAATGTACACCTAACTATAAAGTGAAAGGAGATTATAGATGAACATTTCATGTCAATGCACAAAAATTAAAACAAAAAATTGATCTTGGAAAGGATATTGAGGGTAGCAACAACAATAGCTTGGTCTGAAATAAAGTACATAGTTTCCATTGGAATATGCTCCTTCAAACTACTTACAACTCCTACTACTGAATTGAAAAGTACTTCAAGTATATCCCCTTCAAATGATTGGCATAGTTTATCAAATATATGTTTCCCATGGCATATGCTTTACTTAGTGCACCAAAAACCAAGAAGGCTATAGAAAATTAAGACTAGGCTTAAATGAGTTTCAAATCCTTGGAAAAAATTGCGTGTGCTCCATAAAGCTTAAAATCTTATCCCACTTCTAAGACAATGTACACCACATAAATTTTTATTGTGCCTTGTCCTCAGATAAAATAGTAAATTAGACAAATATCTGTGATTTTAAGAAAACAAAAGATAATTCTTAAGTGAAACATAGAAATTACAAGTATTACTATTATTGCACCAGTTAAAACACAATCCACTATCAAACTCATGTATATTGTGTTTAGTTGTAGTTTCCAAGCTTCAAGGTAAATTCTTAGAAAAGGATAATTCGAGACTTTTAGCTTTAACTCAACAAGTAGAACTTTTAAGCTCCCTAACTCAAAGGTGAATTTAAGAAACATCAAATCAAGAAACTAAATTTTTTTGGAAGGTAGATTCAAGTACATCTATAACATGTGGTTATGCACAATCATTTTATTAATGGGACTCACTGAGGAGAATTTATGATAGAGTTTTTGATAGGGAAAATCAAGTTTTGAAGGGGCCCCAAAACCCTTTACAAGAATGAAAAGCTGCAAGAGAAACTAAGCAATAAAAACCAACATCCCAAAAGACCAAAAAGTTGGCAAAAGGTAAAACATAAGGAACCCGTCAGCAGAGAAACAACAAAAACATTAGCAACCCTACTAATCAAAGAAAGAGGAAAGTGTCAGCTATAGCATATTATCCAAGACATTCACCGAGGCCATATTCTCCTTAATGACCTCCTCCTGCATATCTACAACATGTTATGATAGAGTTGCACCTTGGGTCATTTTGACATCACATGTAAGACACTTTGATGCATTTGCAAAGCATAAATTGCTTATTATCTACAAAATATTTCAGGTTTCAACATATTATAATGGTTGGGTATTGCACTTCTGAAAATGTCATAGTTAACTATAATGAAATCTATCACAAAAAATACATAATTAACAAAGTAACAAACAACATGCAACCTTGGGAAGAGGTCTCAGTTTTTTGGCTCCAATTACAACAAACAAATGCCATGACAAGAGGGTTTGGTTTGATTCTTTGTAGTATGTTCATTCCTGAAATTTTTTGAGCTATAGTAATCAATTCCTCGACAATTCAATTTTGTGAGTCCAGGTTCAATTCTACACATTAAATTAGTTTCACATGCATAGTTTCATTAGTACTCACAATAATTCAATAAAAATATCTAACCTATTCTATATTAACTATGAATAGCTCCTGTGATTGACACCCAGGACAAGTGCCTACTTTCACTTTAGAATGCGTACTATAAATCTTAATGCCAGACTCAAATGCTGATACATGATAGCTCAATGATAACACCATTGGCAACTCAACATAAGCAGGTATGGAATTAGCAACAGTAGCTTCAAAAACCAAAACCAAAAAGAATCTGATGAATCAAGCAAAAGAAAAACTATAGAAAGACTAATCCTGGTACTCCTTACATTCCCTGTACTAAGATTAGATAGTTTATCAAGAAAGTTGTCCAATAGTTTGTCTTCAGACATTGAAAGAAGACAATGAAATAACACTACCTCTAAATGATACAGAAGAGAATGGAAAAGAATGGTTGCACAATCCTTCAATTTGACAACAATAAAAATGGACCAAAAACATGTTCATAAATGAAGCATAAAGTAATATAGTCGTAGGGTTGCAAAATACTATAGAAATAATGTTAAAAAATAGATACTATGGCTATAAACTTGAAGAAAGTGTAATGGAAAGAAAAACTAACATAAAAACTATAATTTCCCTAAGATTAAGAAAATTAAAGTTCCTCTAGAAGTGCTATGAATTTGAAAAATAACGTAAGATTTGAATGCCAAAAATTATAAAGAAACAACCTTATCATAAAAAAATATAGCTACTTAAATTCATGATTTCATTTTTTGACTTCTACTCCAAGCAAAGATGTATGCATATCAAGACTGAAATTTAAATTCAAGGAAAAGTAAAAAACAACCATTATTACCTCAAGCAATGCACACAATGAATGTACCACACTTCTGATGCCTGAATGGTTATCTAATTTAGATATGCCTGCTGGTAAAAGGCATGGTGGAGCCATTTGTAATAGCTTCTTCACAATTCAAATAAATTGCAAAGTTTCTGGATTGTGTTTCCTTGGAACCAAGCATCGTACAAACTCGGCTTGAAGAACATGACTTCCATAAATAACACCCATTAAAAATAAAAATTGAGAAAAATAGATTGAGAATTTGTTAACTTTTCATAACAAATCATATCAATTAATAAAATAAACTTGAAAAATCTTATGAACCGCAACGAAACTAAAATTTTTAGAAGCATAGTTCCATAAAATCTTTCAGCAGTGATAAACTACAAATGAGGATTCATTCTTTTAATCATAATGTACTAGGATTTTGAAAGTTAAATAAAAAATTAATAAATTAAAAAAATGAAAGAGTCTATACATTTCCAAGGCAATACCTTGAAATTATATATGTTGGCAAGGTAGGCTCTTGCAAGGGAAAATAACCCAACAAGTTATCAGAAGTATGTATATATAAGAGGTTCTAACAACCTATCATAAGGATCATACCATATTCTGAATTTTATTCTTTTATTGATTATATTGTGTCCTACAAGGTAAACCACCTTAACACCTGTGTTTGTCCATGAAATCTTGATTGTTTGAGGATATTTGTTTTTAGTCAATCAAGGAATGGAAATTAACTCTCACAAACAATTTTGATAAGAGTCATACTCAACTTGGCCAAAGGATTGAAGGATTTAAAGATTGAAAGTGATCTTGAGGTTAACAACAAGTAAACTAGATAATTCAAGGCATCATAAGGCCCTGCAGGAATACAAACTATTTATGATATCCTCTTTATCTAATGGCCAACTTTAGAAATCAAGGGGATGGCTTTACAACTAGAGAAGGCGTCTATGATTTAAACAATTTTAATCCATTTCTCAAGAGCCTTTTTAATTTGGATTTGGATAATCATGAAAACACTTATGTATAGTATCGATTATTGTAACTTGTAATTTAATCATGGTTAGAGAATGAGAAATTTGACAAGATGATATAGGTACATTCATTAATATGTACACATATGACTTGAGGGTATTACTAAACATTTAATTCTTTACTTACAAATCATTCTTCCTTCAGAAAGTTTTGTATCCTAAGCTATATAAATTAAGTTGGTTAAGTTTAGGTTTCAGTAGGATGAGGTGACTAATATCAA
Organism: Sequoia sempervirens; assembly: GCA_007258455.2. Classification (NCBI taxonomy): domain Eukaryota; kingdom Viridiplantae; phylum Streptophyta; class Pinopsida; order Cupressales; family Cupressaceae; genus Sequoia; species Sequoia sempervirens. The sequence goes on along the minus strand of VDFB02062264.1, from coordinate 107,586 downwards.
GACTTAGCTCCCACATGTGGTTTCTCCTTCATTGGTTAGTCTTCCAATCATCAGGCCCTTTAGGGCATCGACAATGATTACTATCATTGCTACCAAACATCTGACTTGAATAATTAACCTTGGAAAATGTCATTTTGACTTGGTTGAAAATCTCATGTAAAAATAGGTTATATAATAATTGTATATCTTTCAAAGTTTGACCTTTATATCTATTCCCATAATACAAACATAGATTAAATGTTTATCCTCAAAATAATCATAATTATGTGATGTTACTAATGTTGAAGACAAGCATAATAACAAACAAGAAAGTGGTTCTAGAATGTGAGCCTTTGAAACCTATCAATTGAAGATAATTATATTAACTAGCTACATGGAAAAAACAACTCAAATGTTTCATCATAACTGAATGTTGAAACCATGAAAAATATGAATATAAATGGAACTATTTAGACAAGAAGCTAGAAAAGAAAATAATATCAGAGAACAATTAGAATCTAGAAGATGGGATAATCTAAATATTGGTATAGAACATAAATAAGGAACTCCATGAGATGACATTTCTTTGTGGAATTCTTTCAAATAGTTGGCATGCATTATCCATTTTTCTTTATGTTTGATAAGGTAAATCTCAAATCTCATTATATTTGTTTTCTGTACATTTCATTTATTTGCCAAATTGTTAGCGATTCACCAGTTTCAGGTAGCAAGATAGTCCAATTCTATGATGATGGTCTCCCTATAATTTATTTAACATTTTGTAGGTTCATATCATTGTTTTGAATGCCATATGCCCTACTATGCCATGACTGGAAAGATAAATTCTCCACTTGCTCTCTAAAATGGATAGTGAAATTTGTAGTTTCTTCAAAAATTCTCTTTATTTTTATCTTTATGCACTATATTTGACATGAAATAAAAAAATTAGTCTTCTACTTTTATCAATATATATATTTTTTAATCTTTGAATGTTTTTGTCAAATTTTTATCTCTTCAACCAAGGTAATTGAATTCCATTTCTATTTTTGCTATCGTATTTGGCTTTTCAAAATAATTGCATGTTTGTGAGTATACAAAAGTAATATTTAAAGTTAGATGTATTTTAGTTTCCAATTTCCTCAGCTAAGGAAATTAACAGCTTAAGTTGTAGAACTGTGATATATTAACTACTTGGTCAAATGAAGGGAAAATGTAATATGCAAATTGAATTTCTACTATTGTCTGGTTTCCCTATATAAAATTGTATAAACACAACTATGCCAAGTAAGAATGGTAGCTGATTACAAATAAGATCTATACAACTCTACAAATTTAAAAATTAAAAGTATACTAGGAATTCTCTTTCTCCCTAGAAACAAACCAATATTGATTCAAAATCAATGTTTTGAAAAGAAAGAATGCATGCGGTCAATCTAAATTGAAAAAAATTAATGTCCAATTATAATTATTGGAAAGATATAATAAAAAGAGGTGAAGTACTTTCCATTGCAACCAATCTAATTCCCTGAATGCCAGAAATTAATTTGTAAGATTCAATTTACATAAATTTCTATAAAGCATTTTTTTAGAGCATGCCCCAGGAAAATATAGGACCTTTTCCTGAGAGTGCTACCATTGGCCATTTTGACCTTTTCCTATTCTGGTAGTGAGCCCTTGTACTAATTTCACAATTACATATATTGTGAGCTAATCCTTACCATGGTTTTCCATGTAAATCTAGTGTTCTCTTATGTATGGTGTTGTTATTTTAGTTTCTCTTATCTACATTTCATGATTAATTACTTTAACAAACTAAGGGCTTTATCAATGTTTGTGGATTTTTTTACTGTTGAGGTTTTTGATGTTATAATTTGCTACAAGTGATTAAACCCCCTCTTAGTTGTCTTATTTATTCAAAAAAATTTATCAAAGCAATATTCCTTGCAAAAGAGCTTAACCACTTGAGGTAGATCCAAGATGGAAAAATAGATAGGTTGCCCCAGATTTGATGGAACATACTATGCATTCTAGAAGACAAAGATGGAAGGATTTGAGATTGAAAAGGAAATAAAGACTCCATATGTTGCACCTTAGAATGGTCCAAGAACAAGTAATTAGATCAAGGCACGTGAGGTAAATGCCAAGGTAAGATTTATTCTAATGAATAGTCTTTCAAATTCAAAATTGGTTAAGTTATGAATCTTAAGACTGCTAAAGAAGTTTGTGATCCAGGAGGATCCAAAAAACCTTAAAAAGTGAAAGCCTTCAAATCTTGATGGAGATGGCCCCAGTGTATAAATATTTTTGATACGCTCTTGACGCAACTTGAATTGTGTCAAAATGAGAGCGTACATGAAAATTATGCTTGGTCAAATTTCGGTGGGCTAGGGATTCCAGATGCAAACTCTAAGTGAAAAAATTGATCATATCCAAATCAGAAGAGCTCATCAAGACGATTCTAACGCCACTTGAATCATGTCAAACAGAGTAAGTATGAGTCAGATATGGTCGATCAAATTTTGCAAAAAGATGGGTTGACCATGTATAGGTGATGATGTCAGCATGCTAACACGACATCACCAGAGTATGAAATGTGGTAGGATTCTAAGGTGTTATGCATAGGTGCCATGGACCAATTAGGTGATGACATGTGGCAAGATGCTAAGGTGGTAGGCATAGGTGGTGTAGACCAACTAGGTGATGACACATGGTAGGATGCTGAGGTGGAAGGCACACATGGCATGAACCAACTAGGTGATGACACATGGTAGGATGCTGAGGTGGCATACACAGGTGGTGTGGACGAACCAGGTGATGACAAATGGCAAGTCTATGTTAAGGTGGTAGGGATAGGTGGCATGGACCAACCAGGTGATGACACATGGTAGGATGTTGAGGTAGCAAAAATAGGTGGCGCACCAACCATGTTATGACACATGTCAATATGTGGGAAAATAATATCATGCCATATGGCACTACTGGGTATGCCCTCCGAAGTCATTGTTTGTTGGTTGTTAAAAATGGTTGTTGGGGAGAGTCGAACCCATGATCTCCCCCTTCTTACTTTTTCTCCCAACCGTTAGGCCAAGTAGGATCTTCGTGATATGAAAGGCACTATATTTTACTTAAAATAAACCAAAGATCATATCCATTTAGAAAAAGGTGGTTGGGTGGTTTGAACCCTCGACCACCCAAATACCAATAAGCAATCTCAACTGTTGTGCCACATGCAGTTCTCTGAGATAAAGGCGGCTAGAAGCCTATTTAAAGGCATAGAACATGGAGAACCTTAAATAAAGTGATCGAGCCCACCTTTTTATTACTGAGTTAAAAAAATAATTCCAAAGTCATAAAGGTTTGATTTGAAAATAAATAAATTATTTGATTAAGGGCTTTATTTAGTTGATTTGGGAATATTATTGTTTAAACCAAAAATAGCATTTGTATATGTATTTAAAGTGGTAATTTTTCTCTTGTAAGACAATTCTCCAGAGAGAGAAGAATGGAGTAATTGGGAATTATAATAATTCTCTCAAAGAGGAAAAGGTATTGAGTGTTAAATCACATAGGCCCCTTATAAAATGATGAAAACACTTATTGTAAAGAGAGCTCAAAGGGGGAAGCATTCAGTCAATAAGTTATTTCTCAAATGAATTGAGCATTATGATCCAACAGATGAGGGTTTTTCTCATGGAGGCCTATTTTTTGTTCTTCGAGATTGAAGAGAAACAAAGAGGCACACTTAAGGTGCCTTAGACCTATGCACAAAATGAAGGTGAGTGAGTGGATTATGTTTATTCTCCATATATTATTATGCTTGGTTTATATGCAAATTAGGAATTATTTGTAAAAATAAAACTAAAAAAGAGCTTTGGATATGCTATAATCTTTCCAAAGTGGGAAATAATTAACTTGCAACTTGAAGAATAAGTTGTGATGTATCAAAGCCTTATTGTGCTTCACATTATTTAATGAATTAGCATCACAGTTGAGCAAGCTCAGAGATGTAACCCGAACATTGGGTGAACTCCATTAACAAAATTGTTTATGTCTCTTTCTTCTCACTCTTGCTAATTTGTTCATGACTTGTTAATTATTATGTCATTAAGTTGATAACTAATTAAATAAACTTAATTTTGTAATTTCGATGATAAAATAACATAACCACGCAATTCTATTTGCAATCGGGAAAAATTGTAATCAAGGTTAAGTATGAGTATTTTGTCAAACTTGAATTACAAATCAAGTTTGGTATCTAAGCAATTAATAGGAAATTGCAAGTGGTGGATGTTAACCAGGTTTGGATTTTCCAAGATTGGTAAAAGGTTGAAGCGTGAAAGGCTCCAGGAATTGGAGGAGATCAACCAGAGCATCCAAGTAGAGAATGTCAAACTTAGAAGATTGCTTGAAATTTCAAAAGATGAGAAGAGAAAGTTACATATTATGTTGTAAAATTATTTAGAGGAGAAAATTGGAGAATGCTCTTCTATAGGAGAAGGAAAAATTCCTAAGACTAGATAAGCTTGTGGCCATGACAAGTATATCGGTTATGGTTCATATTATGAGAATACTAATGTATAACCAGTTTGTCAAAAATTGGAGGGTATCTCGTATGTGCCAAGGAACCAAGGTGGTTTCCTAGAAACTTCATCTATGGTGTCGGTTAAAGCAAGAAAAGAGGAGTAGTTGGAAAAAATTCAGGAAGTGGACAAAGGGTCACCAATAGGAAACGAGGTAAAAAGTACTCTGTGTTCAATTCCTTCCTTTGATAATGCTTCTTTTAGTGATTTTGAAAAGCATACATTAGGAATTGGCATAAAGGTCCTAACCAAGATGGGGTATAAAGGAAGTGGTCTTAGCATGAATGGCCTTGAGGTATAGTTAAACCATTCAAGGTTACAATAAGACCTCAGTTGGTAGGTTTTGGGTATAATGGGAGAGAAAGCCTAGAAAAGGCTATAAAAGGAAGCTCTTTGGAACCTGATTTGAAACCAAAGTCTCTTCAGGAAGAGAAGGGTAAGTCTCTTCAACAAGAGAAGGGTAAGTCACCTATCAAGAGTGATAGATCTATCAAATGATCCTCGAGAAGATCCAAATGTCCTCAGAAATCTGGTGGAAACAAGAGTCCCAAAAGGTATATGCCCTACTCTAATGTAGTCCTGAACTATAATAAATATGACAATATTTTAAGTAGCCTATGGAATAGTTATACTTGTTTGTTCTATGGAAAGGATAAAATTTATGTTTCCAAGTGTGGGCAGCTTAAGGCTCAGTACAGGAAGGTGATGTCGATTAGTGGATAAATTGGACATGAAAAACATCCTCATCGAAAGGAGAATGACAAGGACTTGAAGATGAAAAAATTATGCACTCACTGTAACATGAGTGGACATCGGGAAGAAAAATGTTTGAAGCTACATCCAAAGCTTTGTTTCTCACTAGGAAAGAAACCTATGCAAGAACCTAGTTAGAAGAAGGTTGTATAGGAGAAGGTAGAGCACGTGGTTGCCATCCTTGAAGAATTTTATGAAAAAGATCAACCAAAGAGGGAAATTTCCTTTGACCGGTTTAGTAAGAGCTAGATAGACTATTTGTCTAATTGATTGTTTCATATTTTGTCTTGTATATCATGTTTTTGATGAGGGCTACACTACCCAAACTACAAAAACAACAATAGATACCAACACAAAAGATGCAAGACAAAAAATAGCCCACTTTCAATCATTTTCATAAAATGAAATTACATATTCAAACTTACATGCTATAGCCTCATGGGCTTGATTCATTACAACAACATCAATTCTAATAGAAAAACTATTATTTGAAGCCACAATTTGTACTAATGGAGCCGCCTTCTACAACCCCCTCATATCCCTTTTTATTTTACCCAATAATCACCCTAGAATGTTCTAGAAAGTGCAACTTTCCCTTTTGTTTTTGTGCCAAATGTCCTACCATTTGGTTTCTGGCCTAGGAAGAAATTTTAATGAAATTCACTTTTTAGAGGGGCAACTTCATGGGGACATAAATTTTGATCAAGTTGTCTGATTTCCTATTATTGTATATCATTAGAAATCTCTAGAAGAGATGCATAATGCATGAACCCACCATAGGTCAGTTCATCCGCTTTTCAAACTATTTCGGGGCATCTAAAGTTTTATATTTGAATTTGAAGTTGCATTTGAGAAATTCCTCTAGATAGAAACTTTAATTTCTCCCAAACCATTTAGGGTATTGAGGTGATTCTTTCATGATCATAATTTTTTTTTAGCTCTACTCCTTCGGGTAAATTTTTAGGTCCATACAAGCCCATTTAGGCTAACTTCCTAAAAATAGTAAGTGATCATTTTTTATTATATTTTGACTTCTAATTGTCTTATACCCCTTAAGTTCTATCATGGGACTCAACATAACTAAAGAAAATAAAGAAAATATTTGTTTTGGGTGATGCAAGATTGCTCTACACCACTGGATGCTCCTGCATCAAACACCCAAGGTAATTTGAAAAGTAAACCTGTCACTTCTCAGGAGTTAGAATGAAACCAAGATAGTTAACCCCAATCTCAAACAACCAGGATGAATCTTCAATAGGCCTTCCTTTCCATTTCACCAACTAATCGGTATATTGCTTGTTTCTGGTGCTTCTTCCCACTCGACCATCGTCTGAAATTTCTTCTATCTCCTCCTTTTCTAAAGTAGGTGATGGAATATTCCACTATGCTTCTATTATTTCTTCATCAATTCCTCCCTCATGATATTCTGTTAAATTCGAAATATTAAACATAGGTGAAATATGAATTTCATTGGGCAACTCTACCTCATATGTATTTCCTAAATAATGCTTCTTCAGGATCTTGCATGGTCCAAACTTCTTCATCTTTAACTTGTTGTATGTACCAACTAGAAACCTCTTTTTTCAAAAATGAACCATGAATTCATCTCCTATCTGTAACTCCTTATACCTCCTTTTCTGAACTACCTTATCCTTTATTGTGAGTTCATCTTATTGATATGTTTCTTCACCTCTTCATGCAAATTCTTCAAGGGCTTAGCAAAATCTTCAACCTCGACACTACTCTTCTCCCCCTTATCCATCTTTCTTAGTTCATAAGGGAAAATGAGAACATTGTGTCCTCTCTTTCGCTTCTAGGGTTTTGGAACTAGAAGGAGAGGAAATTTCCTTGCTCTTCACTCAAGAACAAACCCTTGAGATTTCAATGCAAAGGATATTGAAATCTTGCAAAGGGGATGAATAAGATTTAATGATGGGTTCACCACCAAGTTTAGACTTGGAAAAGATAATTAAATGAAAAACACAATGTATAAACCCTAATTGAATGCAAGATAACACTAAATGAGCTAGAAATATGAACAAAATGTAATATAAAGCTATGAAATAGAAAGTGTGCACTTGGAAGACTAAAGAAGGCATAATGGATGTCTGGATCATTGAAAAAATTATTGTTAATGATAACTAGGACTCATTTGCCAAGCTGGGCGAATCAGTTCAGTTTCTAGGAAAATGTATTAGAACAAGCTTCAACCAAAAGGGTATCTAGATCTATGAAAATATCCGATAGGCTTGTATAGTGGGATTCATTCACCAATAGTGGAAGATCAGTCTACTTCTTTTCTAGAAGTTCCGAACTAGACTTTGTTCCTCTCAGCCTGCTTTTCCCTTTGTGACTAGTTTCCAAATCTAAAACTATAGTTTGTGACCTATAGGTCTTCTCCAAGCTTCTCCAAGGATTTATGGCAACTTTAACAACTTTAGGGATTTGAAAAAATTTCTCCAACTTTGATTCTTGGAAAATTTCCAACCTATCCCTATAACTCACACACAAGAAGAGGGGAAAATGTTGTAGGGGTTAGTGAATAGGGATTTTCCTTGGTCAAACCCCTTGTTGGTAATTAAAGGTCTTGAAATGAAAGAAAATATGAATGGAGAATGATAAATGAACAAATAGAAATGTTGCAACTCCCAAAACCCTAACAATAAGGTGCTACAATAATGCTTAAAATGGTTGCAATGGATGTGGTTCTTGACTCTTGCTTGAAGGAGATAGATCTTGCTTGAAACACTTTCTTGAATCATAAACTCTACATCACAATTGTTAGCACAATAACAAACACGAAGAATGTAGTCTTTGACATTATGATTGAGACTTGAAGAATTATCCAAAATGCTTGATAATCTACCCTTGAAATGCCTTGAATGCTCTTGTGAACTCTTGAATCCTTGTAAAATTTTCTAGGTGTTGAATATGAGTGAAAGAACCTTGTATTTATACTTAATTATGTAAGAATTCTTGAAATTACAACACTACAAACCGACATCAGATCTAGGAGAATAAAATATCACTGGAAATTTGAATTAAATTTGAATTTTGGTCATACGGGACTTATTCACCCAAGGTGGTGAATGATTCCCATCACACATAATGTATGGGACCAAAAATAAAAAAATGTTTAGAAATGTGTAAAACCTTCATTGAGGCCAAAAACACCTAAGTGGGATTCATTCTCCCAACATGGAAAATGAGTCCTAGACACTAAATTTGGGCCACACAAGCTAGAAACACCTAAATTATGATTGTTTACTGATTGGTGTTAGGATTATCCTCAAAAAGATGCAATAAATGAGGCTTGTGGAGGAAAAATAGGGCCAATTAAAGCATAAGAAAGGCCAATTATTAATGAAAAGCATAGAGGAATGTGAAAGTGTGTTACAACACTTTACAACTCTCCAAATAAGGAAAATATTAGGATTAATTATGTTTATTATGCTTAGCTAATTGATAAAACCCTAGAAAAGTGTGAAAGTGTCTTACAACACTTTAGCAAGGAACCATTAAATTCCATTAGTTCACAAGGGCCGAAGACCTAATGTGAATGTGTTATCCACATTAAAACACTAAATCAAGGAAACATTAAGCCAAAATCTACAAGGAGGACTCAAAGGAGTGTGAAAATGTCAAGGGACCCATTTTTTGACACTACATTTCCCCCCCATTTTAGTGAGAGGATGAGAATGTTCAAACTCACACTAAAGTAGAAAAACATGCACGAAGAGGGGTTCTAATGTGTAGTGTAGTAAAATGTATCCCTTTACATTTTCACACTTGTTTGGGCCCGCCTTGATTTATATATGCTTCTTTATGGCTTAATTGGTCCTATTCTGTGTCCAGAAACCTAATAAACTATATATTTTTCTGGAAAATCCCAACAAATATCAAAAGATAAATGATCATTTAATAATTTTGTCTTTGTCTGTAATTTGTGGACTAGGACTAAAATTCCACCTATGGCACATCTTTGTCCTCCATGGGTCTTGGGACCCTAATTTTGAATGTACCTGAAAGGGTCCCTTTTTGGAGTCTGTACCCCAAGATTTGAACCTTGGGACTAAGAAGCTACCTAGAGAATCTTAGTCCTCCTTGGCTTATTTTTGAGATTCAATTTCAAATTCTAATAGGATTTAGCCTCCTGTATTTAATGATTTCATATGTCAGTTTGTTGTGGTGTAATTTTAGGATATTAAGCATGAATGAGTATAAATAGAAGGTTCCTCCACTCATTTTCATAACAAGCATTCAAGAATTAATTCCTAAGCCAAGTTTATGCATTCAAGACCAATTCATCAAGCATTTGGAGCCATCATTAAGATTCAAGCATCATGTCAAGGGTTTAGTGCATACATTCATGTTGTTGAGACAAGATTGCGGATGTAGCATTTAAGATCTATTTACAACTATTGTTCACATCATATCCAAGGATCCAAGATCTACATTATTCATGGCCACTACATGGTAGATTGCAGATTTTCTTTACAAGAAATCATACAAGGTGATATCATTTACATATTTTGTATTTCATGCTTCACTTCATTCATTTCATCATTTGGTTTATTTACCTCCAAGGGGTTTGACCAAGGAAAACCCCCATTTACTAACAATCAACAAGTTTTTCCTCTCTTTTGTGTTTGTATATGCAGATCTAAGTTGAAGACTTGAAGATCCTTTAAAGTGCAAAGTTGCATTGCCAAAATTGTCATGTCCACAAAAACTCACCTACAAGCCAAATCTGGAAGATTCAAGACCTTAGATTTGAGGAGAAGCAAGTGCAGACCTTGGACCTCAAAACCACATTGAAATTTTTCAAAAATTTAGAATGGGACTGATATGCCATCTAGGGCATCTTAGCCCTCCCAGGGGTATTTTCTTTAGATTCTTTGAGATTTGGTTCCAACATCTAAAGACTCTGCATCTACCCTAAAAAATAGTGGTGGGACTAATATGCTACCTTTGGCATCTTAGTCCTCCCTAGCATATTTTGAAAACCTTTTTACATTTCCAAAATCCTCATTACATTTCCATGCTTCGTAGGGACACATACCCTAACTTGGTGTAGCTTAATTTCATCATTTTTACTCATTATTTGGCTTGTATTGCTTGATTTTGTGGGTTGAATGTTCATTTGTATTTCCAAGCATTTTCTTGGTGGTGAACCCCTAAAAAGCTAAAAGAATCCCCCTCCTAGGTCTCATTGAGAATTGTCTCACCTTACGAGGTTGCTATTCAATCCAATTAGGACTCTTAGGACATTATTGGATGATAATAGGAGAATAGTGGTGTTCTATGACCTATGTCATAAAGTACCTATTTTCCCATTATTCACAATTAACCAACACTGGCAAGATGAGATGACAATGATCAAGAGGGGTAATCAAGCCCCCAAGATCAATATCCCATGGAAAAACAACATAAGCACAAAGGGAAACACATGAGAATGATATAAAGAACATTGACAATGCCAATCATACACTACCAAAGATGCAAAAGAAAAAAAGAAATAATAGAATTGGATCAAGCTTTGACTATTTTTCCATCACTATGTGGATCTGATCTAGGTTGTTTTTTCTGGAAAAAATGCATACTCACTCTAAAGTGATAGAACTTTTGGCTGTTTGCCAAGTGAGAAGTCCTAAAAGATGAGAAACATACACTCATGGCTAATTAATATGCACTCACACACACGCAAGTGGCTACGGGGAAAGTCATGCCTTGTATTGGACTTCTTGCTCAACCATACCAAAGTTATACCTCCTAATAAATTTAATAACACACAACACAATTTATTTTCAAGCTTCATGAGGCAAGAAAATATTCGTATGCTTGGAGCTCATGAACAAACAAGATGGCTCCATAGGCATGTAAACTATGTTATATCAGGTGGCCATATAACAACAAATGTAAAATGTAAAAGTAGGAAATGTTGAAAGGATTCTTGCTTAGTTCATGCCAGGTATTTAACTCAGGGAACATTGTGCCTAATGTCTCCAAGAGAGGACCAATCAAAGAATAGAAGATTCACAACTTAGGGGATGTAGCGCATTGCATCAAACCACTAAGAGGAATATAATATGCTAAGAGAGATCACGCTCCTAAAGGAAATTATACCCAATTTCATCCACAAAGCGACAAACACATCATATGAAGTAAAAAGGCTACACTAAGAACCAATAAAAAGGAAAATGGAAAAGAATAATGTCAATTTATGCCCCCATTTTAAAGAAATTTCTAAACACCATATTGTGAGCAATTAATTTAAACTAGAAAATGAAAAATGCAAACAAAGAAGGAGACATGGGAGCTAACTTGGAAAGCCCTATTCCAATTCATATGTTTTTCAGTAAAGATGCATCATATAAGAGAAAAAGAAAAGAGAAGGGTTTCCCACAAAATGAAAACACCAAACACATAAGGGATCTATGGATTTGGGGTTAGCATGTTCTTTGCTACAATGTTTTTTGAGAGCTTGGAATTGTCACCATCCCCCAAATACATATAGAACTGGAAGAATGACATAGAGAGAGAAATATATATATATATATATATATTGGGTCAACATGGAAGAGACATGAATGTATTGACACCTTGTGTCATCCCCGAAAAGAAAACACAAGAAAAATGAAAAGGATAAATGAAAAGGAAAAAGAAAAGAAAATCCTTTTGGGTCTAAAGGGAAGAGACATGAATGTCGCGATGCCTTGCATCATCCCCAAAAGGAAAACACAAGACACATGAAAAGGATAAATGAAAAGGAAAAAGAAAAGAAAAGTCTTTTGGGTCAACATGGAAGAGACATGAATGTATTGACGCATCGCATCATCCCCAAAAGGAAAAAAAATAAAAAGGAAAATGATGAATGAAAAGGAAAAAGAAAAGAAAAGCCTTTTGGGTCAACATGGAAGAGACATGAATTTCTTGAAGCCTTGCGTCATCCCCAAAAGGAAAACACAAGATAAATGAAAATGATATTTATGAAAAGGGAAAAGAAAAGAAAAGCCTTTTGGATCAACTTGGAAGAGACATTAATGTATTGATGCCTTGTGTCATCCTTAAAAGAAAAAAACAAGATAAAAATTGAAAGAGATGCATGACATAGAGAAGAATGAAGGTACAAATAGACGAATGCCACAAAGAGAGAAAAAATAAAACAAAACATCATGGAGGATCACATTACATACATGCAATCACACATAAAAGAAAATGAAAAAGAAATAATGCAAAATACTAGTAAGGAAAATGCAATTCAAACTATGAGCAAGTCATCCACCTCCCAATCTTAGTCTATAAAAGTGGAAGGTGAACAACATAGCTAAGGGACAATGAAAAATCCATTACTAGGAAAAAACTATCAAATTTTTCCCCCCACTATGTGTGAGACAAGAATGAGCCGAGGTGGATGATTGGAAAGGTCATGTAATAGTGAGAATAGAATGTTCTACAACTATTACATGACAAGGGGGTGAAACAATATTAAGCTAGGCAATCGCACGATGACAATCATTGCCATGAAAGTGAGAGTTTTGCATGACACTCATCAGTATTGTGTCTGAGAATTTGATGATATGAGAAATGCAAGACTTTTGCATCTTTAGGATATAGTACCAATATATTCATAGGTGATAATTTTATTCGTTCTTTGTTCAAAATAAATTGTAGTTTTCTTTCACTTTCGAGTGGTGGATGAGGAGACTTTAGATTTTGTAACTTGTAAGACCTCTTTTTTTTCTAGATTCATCCTTTTCTTTAGTTGAATGCTGAGGAGTAGGACCTAAGGTGATCCTCTAATCCTTGTCATTGTTATTAGTCAAGATTTGTTCTTTAGGGAGAAGGACATTCAAATCGGGGGAGAGTCCAAGATCACCATATCATCACTTTGAAGCCTTAGATATTCTTTAGGAGGCATTCTATTATGAGAGGGATCTTGATATCCTAGTCCCTTTTTGTTTTCATCAGTTGGTATTTTCTCTAAGCGATGATGAATTTCATGTTCACTTGTTGTAACACATCCTTGTTTACTCAAGATTGTAAGTCCCTTTCCATGTGTTTCTTCTAGATTGATGGGAGTGTTTGCTACTTTGTTATCATAAAATGGTTGAGTTTTTTCTTGTCTAAAGGAACTAGATTCACCTTTTGTAGGGTTCTTAGGTTCAAATTTAGTTTTGGGATGTAAGTAACCAAACATATCAAGAGGTGGTATTGTAGGAAGATCTCGTTGTTTCATGGATGGCTAGAAGGACGCATTAGGTTCAAGATTGTCAAGACAATCATTTAGGAACCTATTCATGTTGTCATCATCTTCTCCAATGATGTCAACATCATGAGGAATTGCATTAGGAGTTGAGTGAGCATGAGTGAGTTGAATGTCATTAGGGTCATTTCCAAAAGCACAGTGTGAGACATCCACTATGGAATTTAATGACATCCAAAGATTGTTAAAGCACATATCCATAATGCAAATTTTAGATTGTAAACTATGAAACAATGTTGTAAATGCAATTTTTGTTTTAAGCAATGCACAAGATGAATTTAAGCTAAATGCAATGAATTGAATGAAATAGAAAGTTTGATAAATGAAATAGAGAGATAACAATAGCAAAAAAAACCTTAGAAAATGAAGATTAAATGCCAGAAAATGAAATGAAAAATGTGTAGATGGACTGATACGCCCAAGGTGGCGAATGAGTCCAGCTACTAATTTCCATGAAAAATTTTCATATTTTTTTAGTTGAATTTTGTGCTTTTTTATGTTTTCTAATGCGAATCTGAGATGCAAATGTAGAATTTTACTGATTTTCAATGAAATTAGATGCAACAATGCATGCTAAATGAGCTTTCACTAATGCAACAATTGAAACCCTAGAATGCAAATTAACGAATACAAAACCTAATGCAATGTTAATGCAAGCTAAATCTAGGATGTAAATGGACTTCAAATTAGAATTATGATGGTCAATATGTAGGTTCACCAAAATAAAAAGAACAAAATTGTGTCCTCTCTTTCACTTCTAGGGTTTTGGACCTAGAAGGACATAGGAAATTTCCTTACTCTTCATTCAACAACAAACCCTTGAGATTTCAATGCAAAAGAGATTGAAATCTTACAAAGGGGTTGTCCCAGGGGCTGAATGAGATTTAATGATAGGCTTAGAACCAAGTTTAGACTTGGAAAAGACAATGAAATGAAAAACACAATGTAAAAACCCTAATTGAATGCAAGATAACACTACATGACCTAGAAAGATGAATAAAATATAATTTAAAGCTATGAAATAGAAAGTGTGCAGTTGGAAGTATGAAGAAGGTAGAATGGAGTTCTGGATTGCTGAAAAATTTGTTGTTGATGATAAGTAGGACTCATTTGCTAAGCTGGGTGAATTAGTCCAGTTAATGAGAAAATGCACTAGAACAAGTTTTAGCCAAAAGGGTATCTAGATATATGAAAATCTTTGTCAGACTTGTATAGTGGGACTCATTCACCAATAGTGGTGAATCAGTCCACTTCTTTTTTGGAAGTTTTGAACTAGATTGTGCACCTATTGGTCTGTTTTTCCCATACAAATTGCTTGTTGGTAAATAGGGGTTTTCCTTGGTCAAATTGCTTGTTGGTAATTAAACCTTGAAATGAAAGAAAATATGAATGGATAATGATGAATTAATAAATAGAAATGTTGTAACTTACCAAACCCTAGCAATAAGGTGCTACAATAATGCTTCAAATGGTTGCAATGGATGTGGTTCTTGACTCTTTCTTGAAGGAGATAGATCTTGCTTGAAACACTTGCTTGAATCATAAACTCTACATCACAATTGTTAGCACAATAACAAACATGAAGAATTCAATCTTTGACATGATGATTGACACTTGACAAGCACTCCAAAATTCTTGATAATCTACCCTTAAAATTCCTTTAATGCTCTTGTGAACTCTTAAATGCTTGTAAAATTTGCTAGGTGTTGAATATGAGGGAAAGAACCTTGTATTTATACTTAATTATGCAAGAATTCCTGAAATTGCAACACTACAAGCCGACATCAGATGATCTAAGAGAATAAAACCCTACGAAAAATTTGAATTTTGGTCACATGGGACTCATTCACCCAAGGTGGAAAATGAGTCCCATCACACATAATGTATGGGATCAAAAATGAAAAATTCTTATAAATGTGTAAAACCTGCATTGGGGCCAAAAATACCTAGGTGGGACTCATTCACACAAGGTGGCGAATGAATCCTAAACATTAAATTTGAGCCACACAAGCCAAGAACACCTAAATTATGATTGGTTACTGATTGGTGTTAGGATTATCCTTGAAAAAATGCAATAAATGAGGCTTATGGATACAAAATAGGGCCAATTAAAGCATAAGAAATCCAAATTATTAATAAAAATCCTCGAGGAATGTTAAAGTGGGTTACAAAACTTTACAACACTCCAAATAAGGAAAATATTAAAATTAATTATGCTTAGTTAATTGATAAAACCCTAGAAAATTGTTAAAGTGTGTTACAACACTTCACAACAGTTTAGCAAGGAACCATTAAATTCCATTAGTTCATAAGGGCCCAAGAGAGGTAATGTGAATGTGTTATCCACATTACAACACTAAATCAAGGAAACATTAAGCCAAAATCCACAAGGAGGACCCGAACGAGTCTGAAAATTTCAAGGGATCCATTTTTTGACACTACAAGAAGTAGTTCTTGGACTACTCCCATACACAATATAGAATGGTGATTTACCAGTGCTCCTATTGATAGAATTTTTGTATGCAAATTCTGCATGTGGTATAATCAAATCCCATCTATTGGGCTTATCTCCTACTAAGCATCATAGCAGGTTAACTAAACTCTTGTTCACCACCTATGTTTGTCCATCAGTCTGTGGATGGTGTGTAGAATTGAACTTCAAATTTGTCTTCAACTTCTTCCATAATGTCCTCTAGAAATAACGAACAAATTTAGTATCTTTGTCTAAAATTGTACTCTTCGATAGACCATATAGTCTCACCACTTCTCAGAAAAAAACAACTCTGCAATATGAATAACACCATTAGTCTTATGACATGGAATGAAATGTGCCATCTTTGAAAATATATCCACCACCACAAATATGGAATCATTCCCTCTCTATGTCCTTGGCAAGCTAAGAAAAAAATCAGTGTTAATATCCTCCCATGGCCTGTCGTGTACTTGTAATGGCTAATACAGTCTAGTATTCTAACTTGTTCCTTTCGCCATCTGACATACTATGCAAATTTGTACAAAATTCACATCTTGTAATTGTGGACAATAATAATTCTCACTAACAAGAGCAATTGTCTTATCTCAACCAAAATGTCCAACCAACCCTCCACTGCTTCTCCTTGATTAGATTCTCTCTCATAGAACTCCTTGGAACACACAATTTCCTTCCTATAAATAACATCCCATCTTGGATTAAGAAATCCAACCATCTTTCCCTATCCAATGTAACAGGTTCCAAAAATGCATTCCAAGCTTCTACAAAGTCTGGAATTTTTTGATACAAACTCTTGAGTTCATTGAACCCAACAACCTCTATATTCATCTCTATCATCAAATTTTTACAAGTTCCCCCATTGTACACATTTACAATTATTTGTATATTGTTGTAAGGGAAAGGAGGATGATTGACAAATGTCTTTCACTTTCTAGACTTGAGGATGATCATATGCTTTTTGTGTGGAAAACTTGGACTTCTCAACCGCCATGTGTATTTTTCTCTTTTTGATTGTTTTGCATGTCATCATAAGGAATCAAACCTATTGAACGTAGCTCTGAGCAATTCCACATGTTTGGGTGTGAAAGAGGATCATGAATATCGTAAAAATACCTATCAGGAAACATTGGAGCAGTTTTTTTGGTCACACGAATTGCAAAACAAAACTTGCACCACTTTGCAACTTTACACTGCTTGCATTTGACACTTTTTCCATGAAGTGAAAACTGGATACCATAGGAAAATGACTCTAAAATTAAAAAAAATGAGATAGTTTATTGTAGAGATGCCCAATGCAATCCCATAGGTTTAGATGGAGAGTTTGTAAGCATCATGGTTTCCGAGTAACAATTTTCTAAAAATTGTTTCCCTTTTGCACTTTAGACCCTTAAGGGATTGAGCTAGTTGAACATAGCTCGAAACGATTTGATGTGTTTGGGTGTGAAATAATACTATTCCTAGCATAAATTTACCCATTCAAATGCATTAGAATAGTTTGTTTGGTCACATGAGTTGTAGAACGAAAGTTGCAACAGTTTGCAATTTTCAACTACTTGCATTTGACAAATTTTTCTCCAAGTGAAAATTCGCCACCACAAGAAAATGCCTCCAAGATAGAAAAAAATGACAAAGGTTATAATAGAGGGGCATAACAAAATCCCATAGGATTAGACGAGAAGTTTCTAAGAATCACAATATTCGAGTAACATGCTAAAGTTTGTAGCCATTTTGCACTTTTCGCTCTTAAGGGATCGATCCAGTTGAATGTAGCTCCGAGAAATTCCGCATGTTTGGGTACAAAAGAGGACCATGAATAGAATAAACATACCTATTCAGATGTTTTTTAATAGTTCATTTGGTCACACAAGTTGCAGAATGAAAGTTGCACCACTTTACAACTTTCAACTACTTGCATTTGCCAACTTTTTCCCCTAGTGAAAATTCACCACCACAGGAAAATGCCTATTAGATAGCAAAAACCAAGAGAAATAATTGTAGTTGTTCCCAACATGATCCCATAGGATTAGAAAATAAGTTTATAAGCATCACAGTGTCTAAGTAACATCATGGTAAAGTTTGCAGCCATTTTGCACTTTGGACTCTTAAGGGATTGATCTGGTTGAACGTAGATCGTAGTGATTACACATGTTTGGGTGTGCAAGAGGACCATTCCTAGTGTAAGAATACCTATTCGAATGTTTTGGAATAGTTTTTTTGGTCACACGAGTTGCAGAACGAAAGTAGCACCACTTTGCAACTTTCAACTACTTCCATTTGATAACTTTTGCCCCAAGTGAAAATTGGCCACCACGCAAAAATGCCTTCAAAACAGAAAAAATAAAGAGCGGTTATTGTAGAGGGGACCAACATGATCCCATATGCTTAGGAAATAATTTTCTAAGCATCAGGGTACCCAAGTAACATCATGCTAAAGTTTGTAGCCATTTTGCAGTTTGGACTCTTAAGGGATTGATCTGGTTGAATGTAGTTCGGAGTGATTCCACGTGTTTGGGTGCAAAAGAGGACCATGCATAGAATAAAAATACCTATTCAGATGTGTTGAATAATTTTTTTGGTCACACAAGTTACATAATGAAAGTTGCACCGCTTTGCAACTTTCAACTACTTGCATTTGATAACTTTTTCCTTGAGTGAAAATTCGCCACCAAGGGAAAATCCCTCTAAGATAGAAAAAATAGAGAGAGGTTAATGTAGAGGGGCCCAACATGATCCCATAGGCTCAGATAAATTTTTTTTAAGAATCATGGTGTCCGAGTAATAACATGATAAAGTTTATAGCCATTTTATACTTTGGACTCTTAAGGGATCGATCTGGTTGAACGTAGCTTAGAGAAATTCCGCGTGTTTGTGTGTGAAAGAGGATGATTCCTAGCATAAAAAGACATATTCAAATGCATTGGAATGGTCTATTTGGTCACATGAGTTGGAAAATGAAAGTTGCACCACTTTGCAACTTTGTATTGCTTGCATTTGATGCTTTTTCGATAAAGTGAAAACTAGACACCATAGGAAAACCACTCTGAGATAAAAAAAACTAAGAAGGTTATTGTAGAGGGGCTTAGTCTGATCCCATAGGCTTAGACATAGATTTTTTAAGCACCATAGTTTTTGAGTAATACCTCGTCAAGGATTGGTGCCCTTTTACACTTTGGACCCTTAAGAGATCGAGCCGATTGAACGTAGCTCAGAGCGATTCCACATGTTTGGGTGTGAAAGAGGACCATTCCTAACATAAATGTACCTATCTGAATGTGTTGGAATATTTCATTTGGTCACACTAGTTATAGAATGAAAGTTGCACCACTTTGCAACTTTACATTGCTTGCATTTGACACTTTTTCCATCAAATAAAAATTGGGCACCATAAGAAAATGACTCAGATAACAAAAATTGAGAGAGGTTATTGTAGAGGGGTCCAATGAAATTCTATAGGATTAGATGAAGAGTTCTTAAGCACCATGGTTTTCAAGTAATATACCGTCAAAGATTGCTTCCCTTTTTCACTTTGGATTCTTAAGGGATCAATTTGATTGAACGTCGCTCGTAGCGATTCCACATGTTTGGGTGCAAAACAGGGCCACTCCTAGTGTAAATGTACCCATTCGAATGTGTTGGAATAGTCTTTTTGGTCACACAAGTTGTAAATCAAAAGTTGTACCACTTTGCAACTTTATATTGCTTGTAATTGACACTTTTTCTATCAAGTCAAAATTGGACACAACAGAAAAATGACTCTGAGATAACAAAAACCAAGAGAGGTTATTGTAGAGGTTCCCTACATGATCTCGATGCCTTATATGTAATTCCCATAACTAACACAGTATCTGGGTAATAGGTCATCAAATATTATTTCCCTTTTGTAATTTGGACTGTTAAGGGATTATGTTGCTTGAATTACAAATATTTGTGGGCAGTAATAAATTTCAATATTTGATTATATCTCATTACAAGTGTGTATTTCAATAGAATGTATGCTATATTGATATTGATATATAATAATTAGGTTGATTTTTTTTAATAAATGAAGTTTTTATAATATGTTAGATTGTATGCTAGTTATATTGATGCAAAGTAGGCTATCAAAACACTATAAGTCACTCAAATCTTGATGAAATCAAATGAGACAAGATGAAAATGAAAGGTAGTTCACTCCATCAATTATAATGCACAAATGAGAACTTCCAAGCCGTACCAAAATGTACAAGTTGTTGTAGCAAAAAAATTCAATGTAGGAAAATGTAGAAAACAATGAATCTTTGTTATTCAATCCTCCAAATGTACAATTTTTGCAACTTTACCAAATTGAGTCAAAATGACTCCTCCCAACCAAAACCAACCCAAAACATTGCAACATGGTCATAAAGACCTTATTTCAAAAATAAACATGACCTTAAACATAAAGACACTACATACTAAAGTCCTTTTACAAAATGGAGGCCCAAGTGCCCTACACCATAGACACAATGCCTTATGTACTCCATTCTCATAGATCTTTTACAATGTCACTCATAAATATGAGATTCTCTTATAGTGTCCACATCATAGGTGCTCATGATGAGGTTAACTTCAAATGAGTAACTTGAGATTCCCTCACTAAGATTCACACACTCTTTTATAATGGCTTCAAATCAAAATTGAGATTTGTCAAGATCATAAAAATAAGGATGTTGCATTGCTTTCTTTGCTGAGATTCTCTTCGATGGCTCATAAATCAGAATTTTCTACAAGGAGAGACCGGCCATTTTTGAGTAGTTTACTTACAAATAAGAAAAGTAAACAAAGAAAAAGAAAGAGCATTAAAAATGGAAATGAAATTAAAATACATTGAAGTCACTTATAGACAACAAATCCACACCATTTGGTTCTAACTCGGGAACAACAAGTCATAAATCTTGATGCTTACATTGAGGATAGGCATGTTAGTCTCTCAACTTAGTCACTCTTGGTCATACATCTTCATTGGGAGTTCCAAGATACCTATTGCACACAACACCTCTCATGAATAGAATAATTTGAAACTCGAGATGATCTTATTATGCCTACATCATAGGTGCTCATGATAAGGTTAACTACATATATACAAGATCATGATGGGCTAAAAAGTGGCAATATGATGGGTATGTGGCTGACGACTACTTTTTTACCCAAAATTGATGAAACAAAAATGGTTTTTAAAGGAGATTCTCAGCTTTCCACCGATATAAATTATGCTTTAGTTTGAATTTAATAAGTAATTATTATTCATTTTCTATTCAAATTATGACTAAAGTCCTAATTGATAGGCTGATTGAAAAACATCTATAACTTTCAACGGTAACATTTTTTGAATCTAAAACATGTGTCACATTCTATTTTGCATACTATGGATTAAAAAAGAAAAATTGAATTTCATTAAGTTTGACCAAGTTAAGGTCAGGACATACAATTTTTATACTTTTTAAAAGTTGTAATAAAAATTCATAATTAATTATTTACTTGGAAAAAATTACAAAAAAAATATACATCACATCGGGGCATGAGTCCTCTTATATCTAAAATATTATAATAAATTATCATTTTTTGTGCTTAGGGTGGTCAGAATGAGACACCCACTTCTTCCCAAAAATTTAAGTACCTTTGCATTGAAATTTCAAATTTTCACCAAATAGATTTTTTTTAAACAAACCTTGTAGTTTAGAAACTATATTCAATTTGCTACAGATTCTATTCTTACATATTTTAGAAAAATATAGATAACTTATTCAAATTTTTACGTCAAGTTTTCTAACTCTGATTTTTCTAATTTTTTTGCCACTTAAAGGCCTATTTTTTCCATGATGATCCTGCACATACCCAACTTCAAATGAATAACTTGAGAAATTCCTTCACCAATTTGCACACACTTTTATAATGGCTTAAAATTATAATTTAGATTTGTCAAGATCATCAAAATAAGGATGTTGCATTACTTTTTTGGCTGAGATTCTCTTGGATGGCTCATAAATCTGCATTTTCTACAAGCGAACACCAATCAATTTTTAGCAGGTTACTTACAAATAGGAAAATTAAAAGAATATGATAGTATTGAAGTAAAAAAAATTAATGTGCATATAAGTATAAATTAATAAGAACCAATGTGCATACTTGCGAATTTATCCAACAAACCATCTGGGTCTGCTCTACTCTTTATTGTGTCAAGTATTGGCTCATGGTCAGACTCACGGAACTTCCACAAGGTCTTGTTCAAAGGTCTACCCCCATATTTGGTCAAATGAACATTTTATGCTATGATAAGGTTTGAGTAATGAAGAATCTTACGATGCATGTCAAAGTCCTAAAACAACCAATGTTTAACAATCTTATGTGGGTACCTTATAAGCCACATTCCAGTAACAACAACTAGGCCTATAGGTTATTTGATGTTTTCTCCATCTATAACTGGGGCCTCCAATTTATTTTTGGCCTCAACACAGTGACACAAGTAATAGTTTTTTCTCTCTTCGTTGTCCTCATCTACAATAACTACATAAACATGCCTTGCATTGATATGTGCAACAAATATCTTTAAATTATTCAACATTATGAATACACTACAAAGTAAGATAACAATAGGAATTTCAAAAACTAAGCAGGTAGATATATTACCTAGTTGAACTAGATCTAATACATGGTCAAAGTCGATTGGTGATTGCATCTGTGTTAGTTCCAATGCTATCAGAGGGTGATACATGTGAAGTGGGCTAAAATAACTTGTCAACCATTTGTCAACCCACTCCCCTGACTCACAATCATTCCAGTCGTGCATTGTACATGAAGAAAAAAAGTATGCCATCTTTCATGTATTGATACTCCATGAACCTGCATCTAAGCTAAGGAAAGAGTGTAGCTCACTCGATCCTGTTAGTGTACAACAATCCTCATATGGTGCAATATTAGTATCATCCATCAACCAATAAAATCTATGAATTGAAGACGTACCTTCATTACTTGGACCCATCTCGAGAAGCATTACACCACTCGACGATTGATTTTGCATCTGCCAATTTTGCAATGTATTTGTACTTTAACTCTTCTTGTGTTAATGCTCTTTTCACACATGCTCCTGCATCATCATGCTCCCTCTTTCCATGCCCAACCTCACAAAAGTTCCACATATTTTGAAGACTTGTAATGACATGCATCCTACTCAACCAATAGAACATGCACGAGTTATTGAAATGTGTTGCACAGTTATCTGACCATATTACATGTCGAACCTATGTTATGCCCCTATGAGCCAAATCACTATAGAACACCTGGAAGCAACCTTGCATGAAATATAGAGAATGTGTGTGATCATGACTAATATAAAAGTGATAGTCCATCAATACCTTCCTTTGGTCCTCTGTATTATAAGTTGTATGAATGAATGCTATGTGCACAAATATCAAAACCTATGTGGAGTTGTAATATTGTGACTGCGCCTCACATTGTGGCTATAGAGTTTAGTTCTCTACAAATTCAACCACTGATACTATGCTACCAACTAGAAAGGTGTCCTTGCATAGCTTGAATTGCATGTCCATCCATTGAGATCTATGGGTATGCCTTGCATACTCATACACTATATTATCATGACACATGGACACTAATTGATACACCATAATCTTTTGAATAACCAAATCACATGTTTTTTCTTGAGACCCATCTTTTGTAACATATGCCACTATTTTACACTTCCCAAACTCTACTAGTTTTTGTCCCACCTCATCTGTGCTTTCCATATGTTGACATACTAGTATACACTACAAGCCACCACAACACTCACATGAACCATCCAAGCATGTTTTCTTGTAGATTATTTTTCCATCCTCTATTTCACATAATTTTTTTGATAATAATTCTCTTGAATGTGTTTGTGGGGATTCTATGCCACAATCATGCAAAACATCATTAGTATGCAAATATAAACATATAGAATGAGAAAAATCATAATGGTTAGAGAATTCAATATGTAGTCTACAGCAACAAGTAGTGCATGTGTGATTTATGTTGACATAAAAAGATTTAATAATTTTGAAATATCTTTGACAAATACTAATTTGAGGATAATCCTGTTGAAATTTACAAAAAAATTAGGTTTGAGTTGTATCTAAAAAATGATTTGGATGTGGGTCACAATTCCGACTACCGATTCTCCTTCTTACCACATCCTTTTGATTCAGAGATGGCCTTGTGTTATTCTTCCAATACTCTTCAATTATTGTTCTCAATGCTTCAACAAATTTTTTATTTTTTCGTGGCAATCTTGCTGAGAATGGCCATAATTCATTTGAATCGGTGCCCTCAATTCTTTGCTGCCTTTGAATGACTCTTGATAAAAATTTTCTACTAATTTTCATTTTTTCACTCATCTTTCTAATGAGATGAGCTCTCTTTGTTTGAATACTTACCAAAGTTGATGTAATGACATGTCAAGTGACATTACTATCCTTTGAGCATGAGGTCTTACCCACACTCTCATAAGCATCCATTAGATTCTTCACAATAGTGTTTTCACTTGATGAATTTAATGTTCTCAACCCAAGGGTCTTCACAATGTTTCTATACTTTATACCATGCATCATTTCAAAAAATAGTTGACATCTTGTGGTCTCATTTATCCTTTCAAAAAATGATTTCCACATGTTATCAACATATCTTCTACAAGTGTAATCTGGAATATTATGTTCCATGTGCTACAAAATATCCTCATCAATATTAATCAAATACTTTGGCTTTCTACACAAAATTCTAGGTGGTGTTCTCCTAGGTACATACATCTCAACATTAGGAATTTCATAAATATTTAATTGTGGTGGGCTATATTGTGTACATTTGATTGAGGGTGGAGTATAAGACATACCTTGAGGTTCACATAAGGATGACGACATACCTACTTTGTCAAATTTGAGTGATAATGTACTCTCAACTTGAGATGCGGTGGCTAGTGTCCAACCATATTCACTTGTCATAGATGGTGTCCCTCCATATTCACTTGTGGTAGATGGTGTCTCTCCATATTCTCTTGTGCTTAATGGTGTCCATTTGTATTCACTTGCAGTAGAGGGTGTCTCCAACTATGGTATCTAAATATGTCTTACCACGATGCTTTTGCATTCGTGCCCTTTGTGCTGCCAATTCTTGTTCTCTTTTTTATGGTTGAGGTTTCTCTTCAGCTGGCTTATTTTCATCAACCGTATCCAATTTCTTCTTTTCACAGTATGCCACGACCCATTCTCTCTCCTTTTTCTTTTTGGTTTCATACGCTTCATCTATTAGTTTATTCTGTGTTTTTTTCTTTGGCATGGTGGATAATTTTACCTATACCATGGTAATGAGATGAATACTAGTTCCTAAAAAATGTATCCATTAAAATAAATTAAATATATGTCATTCAACGCTTCATAAAAAATACTTACAATCATCTTGCAGAAGAGTATTTCTAGCATAAGTAAAGGTCACACAAATTTTTTCAATGGAATTCCTTAAAGAAATGTGGTAATGTGGCATGTCATGATTGCAAGATAGGCTCAAAATGGAAGAATGGACAAGGAATGTGAATTGTATGAGGCATATGCTACCCCTACCTTCTCAACCCTACCACATTGGCGAGCTAGTGAGTGAGCTCACTAGCTTGCCAATGAGGTAGGGTTGAGAAGGTAGGGGCAGTGTATGCCTCATAGAAATGGGGTCTCATGGTGATATAAGGTAGGGGCAACGTATGCCTCATATAAATGGGGTCTCATAGTGATGTATATCACCACGAGACCCCATTTCTATAAGGCATACACTGCCCCTACCTTCTCAACCATACCACATTGGCAAGCTAGTGGAGCATTGGCATTCTAACTCACTCACCAGCCTACCAATCCAATAGGGTTGAGAAGGTAGGGGTAGTGTATGCCTTATAGAAATGGGTTCTCTTGGTGATGTGTAGGGGAAATGTATGCCTCATAGAAATGGGGTCTTATAGTGATGTACATAGCATATGCCTCATAGAAATGGGGTTTCACAGTGATGTACATCACCATGAGACCCTATTTCTATGAGGCATATGATGCCCCTACCTTCTCAACCATACTGCATTGGCAAGCTAGTGTAGCATTGGCAAGCTAGCTCACTCACTAGCGTGCCAATGCAATATGGTTTATGGGGTAGGGGTAGTGTATGCCTCATATAAATGGAGTCTCACACTGACCTTGAGACCCCATTTCTATGAGGCATACACTATCCCTACCTTCTCAACCCTACCGCATTAGCTAGCTAGTGAGCTCATTCACTAGCCTACCAATGCTAGAAAAGGGGTATCATGGCGATGTACTCATCACCATGAGACCCAATTTATATGAGGCATATGTTTCCCCTACCTTGTCAACCCTACCACATTGGCAAGCTAGTGGAGCATTGGCAAGCTATCTCACTCAATAGCTTGCCAATGCGGTAGGGTTGACAAGGTAGGGGAAACGTATTCCTCATAGAATTCAAGACTCATGGTGATGTATATGAGTCCCAATTCTATGAAGCATATGCTTCCCCTACCTTGTTAGCCCTACCACATTGGCAAGCTAGTGAGTGAGCTCACGGTCTTGCCAAACTCACTAGGTTGTCAATGCTACCACATTTTTCATACATTTATATGGAAAAATTATTGTCAAAAAATTCAAATTATTTGTCCATGCTTCCATTTTGAGCCATGATTTCAAGATAGGCTGCACCTTTCCCCATGTTGCTAACATAGCCTTGAATAAAAAGTCTTGAAACAATGGAGAGAAGGGTTAGAATCCCTTGTAGGTAGACTAATCAAGGAAACATTTAAAATATATCACAACATAAGTGATGAAGTAGATTTGGTGATGAGGTAAATTTAGAAAAGGAGATGAAAACCAAAATAGTTTCAAAGATCTATCAATGTGTGAGGAGTATATTCCAATTTTTTAGAGACATGTATCAAAAATTTGGTAGCATAGACAAGGCAATCAACTTCTTGGTATAATTGTTAGACAAAATACCTCAATAAAGCTTTGGAGTGGTATGAAAATCCATAATAAAGGATTGAGAAATGAGTTTTTATTTTACTTCCTTAAAAATTATGTCATATATAAGTGTATACAAAATGTGGAAGCATACACAACGTAAGTCAATTGTTAAATAACAAAACTTCTCAAAGAGATGTGGCTTAAAAATGTAATTGGAAAGTGCATAGAATTGTGTAATTTAAAATGTGCATTGACAACCTAAGGTTATAATGAAAAACAACCAATGATCAACATGGAATATGAAAAATAGAAGAAATGAAAGCAAGTCATAATAGAATGAAATAAAATGTGTAAATACTTCAAACACCTAAAAAATTGGAGTTTAAAATGGAGGATTTCTACCCAATTATGTAGACTTTGCTTCTTCTTTCTTCAAACTCCTCAACAATTTGAATTTTTCAAAAGATTGTTCCCCTCCAATCTTCAATTGTATACAACTTATATCCTCCACCCTCTACCCTTAAACCTTTAAACCCTCTACCCTAAACCCTAAACCCTCTACCCTCTACCCTCAACCCTCAAACCTAAACCCTTAAACCCTAAACCCTTAAACCCTCTACCCTCTACCCTCAACCCACAATTCTTAATCCATCTACCATTAAACCCTCTGCCCTCTACCTAATCCTTCAACCATATACCCTCAAACCTATACACTAAACCCTCAATGCTTAACCTTCAACCCTAAAGCCTTTAACCCTAAACCATTGAACCTTCTACCCTATACCATAAACCCAATACCCTATACCCTCAAACCTAATCCATCAGCCCTCAACCCTCAACCCTTAAACCCTCATAACCTCAACCCTAATTGCTCAACCCTCAACCCTAAACCCTCAACCCAAAACCCTAAACCCTAAACCCTAAATGCTTAAACCCTAAAACCTTAAACCAGATACCATCTACCCTCAACCCAATACCCTCTACCCTCAACAATAATCCCTCAAACCTAATCCCTCAACCATACACCATTAAACCCTCTACCCTCTACCCTCAACCCACAACCCACAACCCTTAATCCATCTACCCTTAAACCCTCTACCCTCTACCTAATCCTTCAACCATATACCCTAAAACCTATAACCTCAAACCTAATCCTTCAACCATATACCCTCAAAACTATACCTTAAACTCTCTACCCTCAACCCTTAACCCTCAACCCTAAACCATTAAATCTTCTATCCTATACCCTCAACACAATACCCTAATCCCTCAACCCTTAAAACATAATACCCTCAACCCTAATCCTTCAACCCTCAACCATACACCATCAACCCTTAAACCCTAAACCATTAAACCATCTACTATGTATCCTCAACCCAATACCCTCTACCCTCAACCCTTAAAACCTTAAACCCACTAAGTAAACTATCTACCCTAATCCCTCAACCCTCTTAACCCTTAATCCCTCAACCCTCAACCCTCAACACTTAAACCCTAATCCCTCAACCACTATACCCTCTACCCTATACATTGTAACCTCAACCCTAATCCCCCAACCCTATACCCTCAACCCTCTACCCTTAACCTTAAACTCCCAACCCTCAATAGTTAAACTCTAAACCCCTAAAGCCTCTACCCTCTACCCTCAACCCAATACCCTATACACTCAACCCTAATCCATCAACCATTAAACCCACTCACTAAACTCTTTACCCTAATCCCTCAAACCTCAACCCTCAACCCTTAAACTATAATCCCTCTGCCCTATACGTTGGACCCTCAACCCTAATCCCCCAACCCTATACCCTCAACCCTCTACTCTCAACCTTAAATCCCCAACCCTCAACCCTTAAACCCAATCCTTTAAACCATCTACCCTCTACCCTAAACCCAATACCCTCTACCCGCAGTTGTAATCCCTCAACCCTTAAACCTTTAAACCCACTCAATAAACTCTCTAACCTAATCCCTCAACCCTCTTGACCTTTAATCCCTCAACCCTTAACCATTAAACCCTAATCCCTCAACCCATATACCCTCAAACCTATACATTGGACACTCAACCCTAATCCCCTAACCCTACACCATCAATCCTCTACCCTCAACCTTAAACCCTCTACCCTCAACCCTTAAACTCTAAACCCTTAAACCCTCTACCCTCTACCCTCAATCATCTACCCTCTACACTCATCCATAATCCCTCAACCCTTAAACCCTAATCCCTCAACCCCTATACCCTCTACCATATACATTGGACCCTCAACTCTAATCCCAAACTCTATACCCTCAATCCTGTACCCTCAACCTTAAATACTCAACCCTTAAACCCTCTACCCTCCACCCTATAAACCCTTAAATACTCAACCCTAAATCCTCAACCCTTAAACCCTCTACCCTCTACCCTCTACCATCAACCTTAATCCCTCAACCCTTAAACCCTTAAACCCACTTAGTAAACTCTCTACCCTAATCCTTCAACCCTCTTGAACCTTAATCCATCAACCCTTAAACC
>VDFB02062264.1:0-77908 GCA_007258455.2 Sequoia sempervirens | reverse complement strand
TTTTGTTCATCTTTCTAGGTCATGTAGTGTTATCTTGCATTCAATTAGGGTTTGTACATTGTGTTTTGGCTTTCATTGTCTTTTCCAAGTCTAAACTTGGTGGTGAGCCTATCATTAAATCTCATTCAGCCCCTAGGACAACCCCTTTGCAATATTTCAATCTCCTTTGCATTGAAATCTCAAGGATTTGTTCTTGAATGAAGAGTAAAGAAATTTCCTCTATCCTTCTAGGTCCAAAACCCTAGAAGTGAAAGAGAGGACACTATTTTTTTCATTTTGTTTTGGTGAACCTGCATATAGACCATAATAATTCTAAATTGGAGTCCATTTACATCCTATATTTAGCTTTCATTAACATTGCGTTAGGTTTTGTATTCGTTAATTTGCATTCTAGGGTTTCAATTCTTGCATTAGTGAAAGCTAATTTAGCTTGCATTGTTGCATCTAATTTCATTGAAAATTAGTAGAATTCTACATTTTCATCTCATATTTTCATTAGAAAACATAAAAATAAAAAAAATCTAAAATTTTTCAAGAAAATTAGTACCTAGACTCATTCACCACCTAGGGCGAATCAATCCCTCTACACATTTTTCTTTGCATTTTCTGGCATTTAATCTTCATTTTCTAAGTTATCTCTTTTTTTCATTTAAGAAACTTTCTATTTTGTTCAATTCATTGTATTTATCTTAAATTCATCTCGTGCATTGCTTAAAACAAAAATTGCATTTACAACATTGTTTCATAGTTTACAATCTAAAATTTTCATCATGGATATGTGCTTTAACAATCTTTGGATGTCATTAAATTCCCTAGTGGATGTCTCAAGTTGTGCTTTTGGAAATGACCCTGATGACATTCAACTCACTCATGCTCACTCAACTCCTAATGTAGGTCCTTGTGATGCTGACATCATTGGAGAAGATGATGACAACATGAATAGGTTCCTAAACAATTGTCTTGACAACCTTGAAGCTAATGCATCCTTCTAGCCATCCATGAAACAAAAACATCTTCCTAAAATACCACCTCTTGAGATGTTTGGTTACTTACATCCTAAAACTAAAGTTGAACCTAAGATCCTTAAAAAAGGTGAATCTAGTTCCTTTAGACAAGAAAACACTCAACCATTTTATGATAACAAAGTAACAAACACTCCCATCAATCTAGAAGAAACATATGGAAAGGGAATCACAATCTTGAGTAAACAAGGATGTGATACAACAAGTGAACATGAAATTCATCATCTCTTAGAGAAAATATCAACTGATGAAAACACAAAGGGACTAGGATATCAAGATCCCTCTCATAATAGAAAGCCTCCGAGAGAATATCTAAGGCTTCGAAGTGATGGTATGGTGATCTTGGATTCTCCCCCGATCTGAATGTCCTTCTCCCTAAAGAAAAAATCTTGACTAATAACAATGACAATGATCAGAGGATCACCTTAGGTCCTCCTCCTCAACATTCAACTAAAGAAAAGGGTGAATCTAGAAAACACAAGAGGCCTTACAAATTACAAAAACTAAAGTCTCGTCATCCACCACCTGAATGTGAAAGGAAACTACAATTTATTTTGAACAAAGAACTAATAAAGTTACCACCTATGAATAGATTGGTACTATATCCTAAAGATGAAAAAGTCCTACATTGTGCATATCATAGAATTTTCAGACACAGTACCGATGAGTGTCATGCAAAACTTTCACTTTGATGGCAATGATTGTCATCGTGTGATTGCCTAGCTTAAAATTGTTTCACCCCTTTGTCATGTAATAGTTGTAGAACATTCTATTCTCACTATTACATGACCTTCCCAATCACCCACCTCAGCTCATTCTTTTCTCACACTCAGTGGGGGAAATAATTCAATAGTCTTGTCCTAGTAATGGATTTTTTGTTGTCCCTTAGTTGTGTTCACCTTCTGCTTATATAGACTGAGATTGGGAGGTGGATGACTTGCTCATAGTTTGAATTGCATTTTCCTTACTAGTATTTTGCATTATTTCTATTTCATTTTCTTTTATGTGTGATTGGATGTATGTAATGTGATCCTCTGTGATGTTTTTCTTATGTTCTCTCTCTCTTTGTGACATTCCTCTATTTGTACCCTCTTTCTTCTCTATGTCATGCATCTCTTTCACTTTTTATCTTGTGTTTTCCTTTTGGGGATGACACAAGGTATTGAGACATTCATGTCTCTTCCATGTTGATCCAAAAGGCTTTTCTTTTCTTTTCCATTTTCATAAATATCCCTTTCATTTATCTTGTGTTTTCTTTTTGGGGATGACGCAAGGCTTCAATACATTCATGTCTCTTCCATGTTGACCCAAAAGGATTTTATTTTCTTTTTCCTTTTCATTCATCTTTTTTATTTGTCTTTTTTTTTTCCTTTTGGGGATGATGCAATGCTTTAAGACATTCATGTCTCTTCCATGTTGACCCAAAAGACTTTTCTTTTCTTTTTCCTTTTCCTTTATCCTTTTCATGTGTCTTGTGTTTTCCTTTTTGGGATGATGCAAGGCATCAAGACATTCATGTCTCTTCCCTTTTTACCCAAAAGGATTTTCTTTTCTTTTTCCTTTTCATTTATCCTTTACTTTCATTTTTTCTTGTGTTTTTCCTTTTGGGGATGACACAAAGGTGTCAATCATTGTTTATTTTCCATGTTGACCCAAAGGTTTTCTTTTTCTTGCTCTCTCTATGTCATTCTTCGGTTCTATGTGTATTTGGGGGATGATGAAGCAATTCCAAGCTCTCTAAAACATTGTAGTAAACAACATATTGACCCCAAATCCTGCTCAGATCCCTTATGTGTTTGGTGTTAACTTGTTTTTGGGGGCAACCCCTCTCTTTTCTTTTTATCTCGCATGATGTAGCTTTACTCAAAAACATATGACTTGGCATGGGGCTTTCCAAGTTGGCTCTCATGTCTTTTTTCTTGTTAGAATTTTTCATTTGCTACTTTAAAGTAATTTCTCACAGCGTGGTGTTTAGCAATTCCTATAAAGTGGGGGCATACATTAGCATTATTCTTTTATTTTCCTTTTCTTGGTTCTTAGTGTAGCCTTCTTACTTCATATGATGTGTTTGTCGCTTTGTGTATGAAATTGGGTATAATTTCCTTCAGGAGAATGATCTCTCTTAGCATATTATATTCCTCTTAGTGGTTTGATGTAATGCATTGCATCCCCTAAGTTGTGAGCCTTCTATTCTTTGTTTGGTCCTCTCTTGGAGACATTAGGTACAATGTTCCCTGAGTTAAATACCTCACAAGAACTAAGCAAGACTCCTTTGAACATTTCCTACTTTTACATTTTGCATTTGTTGTTATATGGCCACCTTTCATAACGTAGTTTGCATGCCTATGGAGAAATCCTATTTTTTCATGAGCTCCAAGCATACAAATTTTTGCTTGCCTCATGAAGCTCGAAAATCATTTTTGTGTGGTGCGTTATTAAAGTTATCAGGAGGTATAACTTTGGTATGGTTGAGAAAGAATCCCAATCCAAGGCATGACTTTCCCTATAGCCACTTGCCTCTATGTGAGTGCATATTAGCCATGAGTGTATGTTTCTCACCTTTTAGGACTTCTCACTTGGCAAACAATCAAAAGTTTTGTTACCTCAGAGTGAGTATGCATTTTTTTCTAGAAAAAC
Source organism: Sequoia sempervirens (assembly GCA_007258455.2). Lineage (NCBI taxonomy): Eukaryota > Viridiplantae > Streptophyta > Pinopsida > Cupressales > Cupressaceae > Sequoia > Sequoia sempervirens. The sequence goes on along the minus strand of VDFB02062264.1, from coordinate 74,249 downwards.
AACCTAGATCAGATCCACATCGTGATGGAAAAATAGTCAAAGCTTGATTCAATTATGTTATTTCTTTTTCTCTTTTGTGTCTTTGGCAGTGTATGCTTGGCCTTTCCATTGTTCTTTATATCATTCGCATGTGTGTCCCTTTGTGCTTATGTTGGTTTTCCGTGGGATCTTGATCTTGGGGGCTTGATTACCTCTCTTGATTGTTGTCATCTCATCTTGCCAATGTTGGTTCATTGTGAATAATGGGAAAATAGGTTCTTTATGACCTAGGTCAAAGAACACCACTATTCTCCTATTATCATTTAATAATGTCCTAAGAGTCCTAATTGGATTGACTAGAAACTTCGTAAGATGAGTCAATTCTCAATGAGGAGGACCTAGGAGGGGGATTCTTTTAGCTTTTTAGGGGTTCACCACCAAACAAATGCTTGGAAAAGACAAATGAACATTCAACCCACAAAATCAAGCAATACAAGCCAAATAATGAGTACAAATGATGAAATTAAGCTACACCAAGTTAGGGTATGTGTACCTAGGAAGCATGGAAAGGTAATGAGGATTTTAGAAATGTAAAAAAGTTTTCAAAATGTGTTAGGGAGGACTAAGATTCTAAAGGTAGCATATTAGTCACACCACTATTTTTTAGGGTAGATGCAGAGTCTTCGAAAGTCAAAACTAGATCTCGAAGAATCTAAAGAAAATACCCCTAGGAGGACTAAGATGACCCAGGTGGCATATTAGTCCCATTCTAAATTTCTAAAAAAATTGAATGTGGTCCTGAGGTCCAAGGTCTACACTTGCTTCTCCTCAAATCTAAGGTCTTGAATATTCTAGATTTGGCCTGTAGATGAGTTTTCATGAAGATGACAACTTTGGAAATGCAACTTTTCACTTTAAAGGATCTTCAAGTCTTCAACCTAGATCTGAAAATATGAACACAAAAGAGAGGAAAAACTTGTTGATTGTTAGTGAATGGGGGTTTTCCTTAGTCAAATCCCTTGGAGGTAAATAAACCGAATGATGAAATGAATGAAATGAAGCATGAAATACAAAATATGTAAATGATATCACCTTTTATGATGTCTTGTGAAGAAAATCTACAATCTACCATGTAGTGGCCATGAATGATGTATATCTTGGATCCTTGGATATGATGTGAACAATAGTTGTAAATAGATCTTAAATGCTACATCCATAATCTTGTCTCAACAACATGAATGTATGCACTAAACCCTTGACATGATGCTTGAATCTTAATGATGGATCCAAATTCTTGATGAATTGGTCTTGAATGCATAAACTTTCCTTAGGAATGAATAATTGAATGCTTGTTATGAAAATGAGTGGAGGAACCTTCTATTTATACTTATTCATGCTTAATATCTTGAAATTACACCACAACAAGCCGACATATGAAATCATTAAATAAAGGAGGCTAAATCCTATTAGAATTTGAAATTGAATCTCAAAAATAATCCAAGGAGGACTAAGATTCCCTAGGTGGCTTCTTAGTCCCAAGGTTCAAATCTCAGGGCACAGACTCCAAAAAGGAACCCTTTCAGGTACATTCAAAATCAGGGTCCCAAGACCCATGGAGGACAAAGATGCGCCATAGGTGGCATTTTAGTCATAGTCCACAAATCAAGGACATAGAAAAACTTATTAAATGATCATTTTTTTTTATGTTTGTTGGGATTTTCTAAAAAAATATATAGTTTATGTGACATTTTTTGGATACAAAATAGGACCAATTAAGCCATAAAGAAGCATATATGAAGCAAAGTAGGCCCAAACAAGTGTGAAAATGTAAAGGGATACATTTTACTACACTACACATTGGAACCCCTCTTGGTGTGTGTTTGTCTACTTTAGTGTGAGTTTGAAGCAGGCTCATCCTCTCACTAAAGTAGGGGCTAAATGTAGTGTCAAAAATTGGGTCCCTTGACATTTTCACACTCATTTGGGTCCTTGTAGATTTTGGCTTAATGTTTCCTTGATTTAGTGTTGTAATGTGGATAACACATTCACATTAGGTTTTTGGCCCTTGCGAACTAATGAAATTTAATGGTTCCTTGCTAAAGTGTTGTGAAGTGTTGTAACACACTTTCCCACTTTTCTAGGGTTTTATCAATTAACTAAGCATAATAAACATAATTAATCTTAATCTTTTCCTTATTTGGAGAGTTGCAAAGTGTTGTAACAAACTTTTACATTCCTCTAGGCTTGTAATTAATAATTGGCCTTTCTCATGCTTTAATTGGCCCTATTTTGCATCCACAAGCCTCATTTATTGCATCTTTTCAAGGATAATCCTGACACCAATTAGTAACCAATCATAATTTAGGTGTTCTAGCTTGTGTGGCCCAAATTTAGTGTCTAGGACTCATTTTCCACCTTGGGAGAATGAATCCCACTTAGGTCTTTTGGCCTCAATGCAAGGTTTTACACATTTCTAAGCATTTTTTTATTTTTGGTCCCATACATTATGTGTGATGGGAATCATTCACCACCTTGGGTGAATAAGTCCCGTATGACCAAAATTCAAATTTAATTCAAATTTCCAGTGATATTTTATTCTCCTAGATCTGATGTCGGTTTGTAGTGTTGTAATTTCAAGAATTCTTACATAATTAAGTATAAATACAAGGTTCTTTCACTCATATTCAACACCTAGAAAATTTTACAAGGATTCAAGAGTTCACAAGAGCATTCAAGGCATTTCAAGGGTAGATTATCAAGCATTTTGGATAATTCTTCAAGTCTCAATCATAATGTCAAAGACTACATTCTTCGTGTTTGTTATTGTGCTAACAATTGTGATGTAGAGTTTATGATTCAAGAAAGTGTTTCAAGCAAGATCTATCTCCTTCAAGCAAGAGTCAAGAACCACATCCATTGCAACCATTTTAAGCATTATTGTAGCACCTTATTGTTAGGGTTTTGGGAGTTGCAACATTTCTATTTGTTCATTTATCATTCTCCATTCATATTTTCTTTCATTTCAAGACCTTTAATTACCAACAAGGGGTTTGACCAAGGAAAATCCCTATTCACTAACCCCTACAACATTTTCCCCTCTTCTTGTGTGTGAGTTATAGGGATAGGTTGGAAATTTTCCAAGAATCAAAGTTGGAGAAATTTTTTCAAATCCCTAAAGTTGTTAAAGTTGCCATAAATCCTTGGAGAAGCTTGGAGAAGACCTATAGGTCACAAACTATAGTTTTAGATTTGGAAACTAGTCACAAAGGGAAAAGCAGGCTGAGAGGAACAAAGTCTAGTTCGGAACTTCTAGAAAAGAAGTAGACTGATCTTCCACTATTGGTGAATGAATCCCACTATACAAGCCTATCGGATATTTTCATAGATCTAGATACCCTTTTGGTTGAAGCTTGTTCTAATACATTTTCCTAGAAACTGAACTGATTCGCCCAGCTTGGCAAATGAGTCCTAGTTATCATTAACAATAATTTTTTCAATGATCCAGACATCCATTATGCCTTCTTTAGTCTTCCAAGTGCACACTTTCTATTTCATAGCTTTATATTACATTTTGTTCATATTTCTAGCTCATTTAGTGTTATCTTGCATTCAATTAGGGTTTATACATTGTGTTTTTCATTTAATTATCTTTTCCAAGTCTAAACTTGGTGGTGAACCCATCATTAAATCTTATTCATCCCCTTTGCAAGATTTCAATATCCTTTGCATTGAAATCTCAAGGGTTTGTTCTTGAGTGAAGAGCAAGGAAATTTCCTCTCCTTCTAGTTCCAAAACCCTAGAAGCGAAAGAGAGGACACAATGTTCTCATTTTCCCTTATGAACTAAGAAAGATGGATAAGGGGGAGAAGAGTAGTGTCGAGGTTGAAGATTTTGCTAAGCCCTTGAAGAATTTGCATGAAGAGGTGAAGAAACATATCAATAAGATGAACTCACAATAAAGGATAAGGTAGTTCAGAAAAGGAGGTATAAGGAGTTACAGATAGGAGATGAATTCATGGTTCATTTTTGAAAAAAGAGGTTTCTAGTTGGTACATACAACAAGTTAAAGATGAAGAAGTTTGGACCATGCAAGATCCTGAAGAAGCATTATTTAGGAAATACATATGAGGTAGAGTTGCCCAATGAAATTCATATTTCACCTATGTTTAATATTTCGAATTTAACAGAATATCATGAGGGAGGAATTGATGAAGAAATAATAGAAGCATAGTGGAATATTCCATCACCTACTTTAGAAAAGGAGGAGATAGAAGAAATTTCAGACGATGGTCGAGTGGGAAGAAGCACCAGAAACAAGCAATATACCGATTAGTTGGTGAAATGGAAAGGAAGGCCTATTGAAGATTCATCCTGGTTGTTTGAGATTGGGGTTAACTATCTTGGTTTCATTCTAACTCCTGAGAAGTGACAGGTTTACTTTTCAAATTACCTTGGGTGTTTGATGCAGGAGCATCCAGTGGTGTAGAGCAATCTTGCATCACCCAAAACAAATATTTTCTTTATTTTCTTTAGTTATGTTGAGTCCCATGATAGAACTTAAGGGGTATAAGACAATTAGAAGTCAAAATATAATAAAAAATGATCACTTACTATTTTTAGGAAGTTAGCCTAAATGGGCTTGTATGGACCTAAAAATTTACCCGAAGGAGTAGAGCTAAAAAAAAATTATGATCATGAAAGAATCACCTCAATACCCTAAATGGTTTGGGAGAAATTAAAGTTTCTATCTAGAGGAATTTCTCAAATGCAACTTCAAATTCAAATATAAAACTTTAGATGCCCCGAAATAGTTTGAAAAGCGGATGAACTGACCTATGGTGGGTTCATGCATTATGCATCTCTTCTAGAGATTTCTAATGATATACAATAATAGGAAATCAGACAACTTGATCAAAATTTATGTCCCCATGAAGTTGCCCCTCTAAAAAGTGAATTTCATTAAAATTTCTTCCTAGGCCAGAAACCAAATGGTAGGACATTTGGCACAAAAACAAAAGGGAAAGTTGCACTTTCTAGAACATTCTAGGGTGATTATTGGGTAAAATAAAAAGGGATATGAGGGGGTTGTAGAAGGCGGCTCCATTAGTACAAATTGTGGCTTCAAATAATAGTTTTTCTATTAGAATTGATGTTGTTGTAATGAATCAAGCCCATGAGGCTATAGCATGTAAGTTTGAATATGTAATTTCATTTTATGAAAATGATTGAAAGTGGGCTATTTTTTGTCTTGCATCTTTTGTGTTGGTATCTATTGTTGTTTTTGTAGTTTGGGTAGTGTAGCCCTCATCAAAAACATGATATACAAGACAAAATATGAAACAATCAATTAGACAAATAGTCTATCTAGCTCTTACTAAACCGGTCAAAGGAAATTTCCCTCTTTGGTTGATCTTTTTCATAAAATTCTTCAAGGATGGCAACCACGTGCTCTACCTTCTCCTATACAACCTTCTTCTAACTAGGTTCTTGCATAGGTTTCTTTCCTAGTGAGAAACAAAGCTTTGGATGTAGCTTCAAACATTTTTCTTCCCGATGTCCACTCATGTTACAGTGAGTGCATAATTTTTTCATCTTCAAGTCCTTGTCATTCTCCTTTCGATGAGGATGTTTTTCATGTCCAATTTATCCACTAATCGACATCACCTTCCTGTACTGAGCCTTAAGCTGCCCACACTTGGAAACATAAATTTTATCCTTTCCATAGAACAAACAAGTATAACTATTCCATAGGCTACTTAAAATATTGTCATATTTATTATAGTTCAGGACTACATTAGAGTAGGGCATATACCTTTTGGGACTCTTGTTTCCACCAGATTTCTGAGGACATTTGGATCTTCTCGAGGATCATTTGATAGATCTATCACTCTTGATAGGTGACTTACCCTTCTCTTGTTGAAGAGACTTACCCTTCTCTTCCTGAAGAGACTTTGGTTTCAAATCAGGTTCCAAAGAGCTTCCTTTTATAGCCTTTTCTAGGCTTTCTCTCCCATTATACCCAAAACCTACCAACTGAGGTCTTATTGTAACCTTGAATGGTTTAACTATACCTCAAGGCCATTCATGCTAAGACCACTTCCTTTATACCCCATCTTGGTTAGGACCTTTATGCCAATTCCTAATGTATGCTTTTCAAAATCACTAAAAGAAGCATTATCAAAGGAAGGAATTGAACACAGAGTACTTTTTACCTCGTTTCCTATTGGTGACCCTTTGTCCACTTCCTGAATTTTTTCCAACTACTCCTCTTTTCTTGCTTTAACCGACACCATAGATGAAGTTTCTAGGAAACCACCTTGGTTCCTTGGCACATACGAGATACCCTCCAATTTTTGACAAACTGGTTATACATTAGTATTCTCATAATATGAACCATAACCGATATACTTGTCATGGCCACAAGCTTATCTAGTCTTAGGAATTTTTCCTTCTCCTATAGAAGAGCATTCTCCAATTTTCTCCTCTAAATAATTTTACAACATAATATGTAACTTTCTCTTCTCATCTTTTGAAATTTCAAGCAATCTTCTAAGTTTGACATTCTCTACTTGGATGCTCTGGTTGATCTCCTCCAATTCCTGGAGCCTTTCACGCTTCAACCTTTTACCAATCTTGGAAAATCCAAACCTGGTTAACATCCACCACTTGCAATTTCCTATTAATTGCTTAGATACCAAACTTGATTTGTAATTCAAGTTTGACAAAATACTCATACTTAACCTTGATTACAATTTTTCCCGATTGCAAATAGAATTGCGTGGTTATGTTATTTTATCATCGAAATTACAAAATTAAGTTTATTTAATTAGTTATCAACTTAATGACATAATAATTAACAAGTCATGAACAAATTAGCAAGAGTGAGAAGAAAGAGACATAAACAATTTTGTTAATGGAGTTCACCCAATGTTCGGGTTACATCTCTGAGCTTGCTCAACTGTGATGCTAATTCATTAAATAATGTGAAGCACAATAAGGCTTTGATACATCACAACTTATTCTTCAAGTTGCAAGTTAATTATTTCCCACTTTGGAAAGATTATAGCATATCCAAAGCTCTTTTTTAGTTTTATTTTTACAAATAATTCCTAATTTGCATATAAACCAAGCATAATAATATATGGAGAATAAACATAATCCACTCACTCACCTTCATTTTGTGCATAGGTCTAAGGCACCTTAAGTGTGCCTCTTTGTTTCTCTTCAATCTCGAAGAACAAAAAATAGGCCTCCATGAGAAAAACCCTCATCTGTTGGATCATAATGCTCAATTCATTTGAGAAATAACTTATTGACTGAATGCTTCCCCCTTTGAGCTCTCTTTACAATAAGTGTTTTCATCATTTTATAAGGGGCCTATGTGATTTAACACTCAATACCTTTTCCTCTTTGAGAGAATTATTATAATTCCCAATTACTCCATTCTTCTCTCTCTGGAGAATTGTCTTACAAGAGAAAAATTACCACTTTAAATACATATACAAATGCTATTTTTGGTTTAAACAATAATATTCCCAAATCAACTAAATAAAGCCCTTAATCAAATAATTTATTTATTTTCAAATCAAACCTTTATGACTTTGGAATTATTTTTTTAACTCAGTAATAAAAAGGTGGGCTCGATCACTTTATTTAAGGTTCTCCATGTTCTATGCCTTTAAATAGGCTTCTAGCCGCCTTTATCTCAGAGAACTGCATGTGGCACAACAGTTGAGATTGCTTATTGGTATTTGGGTGGTCGAGGGTTCAAACCACCCAACCACCTTTTTCTAAATGGATATGATCTTTGGTTTATTTTAAGTAAAATATAGTGCCTTTCATATCACGAAGATCCTACTTGGCCTAACGGTTGGGAGAAAAAGTAAGAAGGGGGAGATCATGGGTTCGACTCTCCCCAACAACCATTTTTAACAACCAACAAACAATGACTTCGGAGGGCATACCCAGTAGTGCCATATGGCATGATATTATTTTCCCACATATTGACATGTGTCATAACATGGTTGGTGCGCCACCTATTTTTGCTACCTCAACATCCTACCATGTGTCATCACCTGGTTGGTCCATGCCACCTATCCCTACCACCTTAACATAGACTTGCCATTTGTCATCACCTGGTTCGTCCACACCACCTGTGTATGCCACCTCAGCATCCTACCATGTGTCATCACCTAGTTGGTTCATGCCATGTGTGCCTTCCACCTCAGCATCCTACCATGTGTCATCACCTAGTTGGTCTACACCACCTATGCCTACCACCTTAGCATCTTGCCACATGTCATCACCTAATTGGTCCATGGCACCTATGCATAACACCTTAGAATCCTACCACATTTCATACTCTGGTGATGTCGTGTTAGCATGCTGACATCATCACCTATACATGGTCAACCCATCTTTTTGCAAAATTTGATCGACCATATCTGACTCATACTTACTCTGTTTGACATGATTCAAGTGGCGTTAGAATCGTCTTGATGAGCTCTTCTGATTTGGATATGATCAATTTTTTCACTTAGAGTTTGCATCTGGAATCCCTAGCCCACCGAAATTTGACCAAGCATAATTTTCATGTACGCTCTCATTTTGACACAATTCAAGTTGCGTCAAGAGCGTATCAAAAATATTTATACACTGGGGCCATCTCCATCAAGATTTGAAGGCTTTCACTTTTTAAGGTTTTTTGGATCCTCCTGGATCACAAACTTCTTTAGCAGTCTTAAGATTCATAACTTAACCAATTTTGAATTTGAAAGACTATTCATTAGAATAAATCTTACCTTGGCATTTACCTCACGTGCCTTGATCTAATTACTTGTTCTTGGACCATTCTAAGGTGCAACATATGGAGTCTTTATTTCCTTTTCAATCTCAAATCCTTCCATCTTTGTCTTCTAGAATGCATAGTATGTTCCATCAAATCTGGGGCAACCTATCTATTTTTCCATCTTGGATCTACCTCAAGTGGTTAAGCTCTTTTGCAAGGAATATTGCTTTGATAAATTTTTTTGAATAAATAAGACAACTAAGAGGGGGTTTAATCACTTGTAGCAAATTATAACATCAAAAACCTCAACAGTAAAAAAATCCACAAACATTGATAAAGCCCTTAGTTTGTTAAAGTAATTAATCATGAAATGTAGATAAGAGAAACTAAAATAACAACACCATACATAAGAGAACACTAGATTTACATGGAAAACCATGGTAAGGATTAGCTCACAATATATGTAATTGTGAAATTAGTACAAGGGCTCACTACCAGAATAGGAAAAGGTCAAAATGGCCAATGGTAGCACTCTCAGGAAAAGGTCCTATATTTTCCTGGGGCATGCTCTAAAAAAATGCTTTATAGAAATTTATGTAAATTGAATCTTACAAATTAATTTCTGGCATTCAGGGAATTAGATTGGTTGCAATGGAAAGTACTTCACCTCTTTTTATTATATCTTTCCAATAATTATAATTGGACATTAATTTTTTTCAATTTAGATTGACCGCATGCATTCTTTCTTTTCAAAACATTGATTTTGAATCAATATTGGTTTGTTTCTAGGGAGAAAGAGAATTCCTAGTATACTTTTAATTTTTAAATTTGTAGAGTTGTATAGATCTTATTTGTAATCAGCTACCATTCTTACTTGGCATAGTTGTGTTTATACAATTTTATATAGGGAAACCAGACAATAGTAGAAATTCAATTTGCATATTACATTTTCCCTTCATTTGACCAAGTAGTTAATATATCACAGTTCTACAACTTAAGCTGTTAATTTCCTTAGCTGAGGAAATTGGAAACTAAAATACATCTAACTTTAAATATTACTTTTGTATACTCACAAACATGCAATTATTTTGAAAAGCCAAATACGATAGCAAAAATAGAAATGGAATTCAATTACCTTGGTTGAAGAGATAAAAATTTGACAAAAACATTCAAAGATTAAAAAATATATATATTGATAAAAGTAGAAGACTAATTTTTTTATTTCATGTCAAATATAGTGCATAAAGATAAAAATAAAGAGAATTTTTGAAGAAACTACAAATTTCACTATCCATTTTAGAGAGCAAGTGGAGAATTTATCTTTCCAGTCATGGCATAGTAGGGCATATGGCATTCAAAACAATGATATGAACCTACAAAATGTTAAATAAATTATAGGGAGACCATCATCATAGAATTGGACTATCTTGCTACCTGAAACTGGTGAATCGCTAACAATTTGGCAAATAAATGAAATGTACAGAAAACAAATATAATGAGATTTGAGATTTACCTTATCAAACATAAAGAAAAATGGATAATGCATGCCAACTATTTGAAAGAATTCCACAAAGAAATGTCATCTCATGGAGTTCCTTATTTATGTTCTATACCAATATTTAGATTATCCCATCTTCTAGATTCTAATTGTTCTCTGATATTATTTTCTTTTCTAGCTTCTTGTCTAAATAGTTCCATTTATATTCATATTTTTCATGGTTTCAACATTCAGTTATGATGAAACATTTGAGTTGTTTTTTCCATGTAGCTAGTTAATATAATTATCTTCAATTGATAGGTTTCAAAGGCTCACATTCTAGAACCACTTTCTTGTTTGTTATTATGCTTGTCTTCAACATTAGTAACATCACATAATTATGATTATTTTGAGGATAAACATTTAATCTATGTTTGTATTATGGGAATAGATATAAAGGTCAAACTTTGAAAGATATACAATTATTATATAACCTATTTTTACATGAGATTTTCAACCAAGTCAAAATGACATTTTCCAAGGTTAATTATTCAAGTCAGATGTTTGGTAGCAATGATAGTAATCATTGTCGATGCCCTAAAGGGCCTGATGATTGGAAGACTAACCAATGAAGGAGAAACCACATGTGGGAGCTAAGTCTTGATATTAGTCACCTCATCCTACTGAAACCTAAACTTAACCAACTTAATTTATATAGCTTAGGATACAAAACTTTCTGAAGGAAGAATGATTTGTAAGTAAAGAATTAAATGTTTAGTAATACCCTCAAGTCATATGTGTACATATTAATGAATGTACCTATATCATCTTGTCAAATTTCTCATTCTCTAACCATGATTAAATTACAAGTTACAATAATCGATACTATACATAAGTGTTTTCATGATTATCCAAATCCAAATTAAAAAGGCTCTTGAGAAATGGATTAAAATTGTTTAAATCATAGACGCCTTCTCTAGTTGTAAAGCCATCCCCTTGATTTCTAAAGTTGGCCATTAGATAAAGAGGATATCATAAATAGTTTGTATTCCTGCAGGGCCTTATGATGCCTTGAATTATCTAGTTTACTTGTTGTTAACCTCAAGATCACTTTCAATCTTTAAATCCTTCAATCCTTTGGCCAAGTTGAGTATGACTCTTATCAAAATTGTTTGTGAGAGTTAATTTCCATTCCTTGATTGACTAAAAACAAATATCCTCAAACAATCAAGATTTCATGGACAAACACAGGTGTTAAGGTGGTTTACCTTGTAGGACACAATATAATCAATAAAAGAATAAAATTCAGAATATGGTATGATCCTTATGATAGGTTGTTAGAACCTCTTATATATACATACTTCTGATAACTTGTTGGGTTATTTTCCCTTGCAAGAGCCTACCTTGCCAACATATATAATTTCAAGGTATTGCCTTGGAAATGTATAGACTCTTTCATTTTTTTAATTTATTAATTTTTTATTTAACTTTCAAAATCCTAGTACATTATGATTAAAAGAATGAATCCTCATTTGTAGTTTATCACTGCTGAAAGATTTTATGGAACTATGCTTCTAAAAATTTTAGTTTCGTTGCGGTTCATAAGATTTTTCAAGTTTATTTTATTAATTGATATGATTTGTTATGAAAAGTTAACAAATTCTCAATCTATTTTTCTCAATTTTTATTTTTAATGGGTGTTATTTATGGAAGTCATGTTCTTCAAGCCGAGTTTGTACGATGCTTGGTTCCAAGGAAACACAATCCAGAAACTTTGCAATTTATTTGAATTGTGAAGAAGCTATTACAAATGGCTCCACCATGCCTTTTACCAGCAGGCATATCTAAATTAGATAACCATTCAGGCATCAGAAGTGTGGTACATTCATTGTGTGCATTGCTTGAGGTAATAATGGTTGTTTTTTACTTTTCCTTGAATTTAAATTTCAGTCTTGATATGCATACATCTTTGCTTGGAGTAGAAGTCAAAAAATGAAATCATGAATTTAAGTAGCTATATTTTTTTATGATAAGGTTGTTTCTTTATAATTTTTGGCATTCAAATCTTACGTTATTTTTCAAATTCATAGCACTTCTAGAGGAACTTTAATTTTCTTAATCTTAGGGAAATTATAGTTTTTATGTTAGTTTTTCTTTCCATTACACTTTCTTCAAGTTTATAGCCATAGTATCTATTTTTTAACATTATTTCTATAGTATTTTGCAACCCTACGACTATATTACTTTATGCTTCATTTATGAACATGTTTTTGGTCCATTTTTATTGTTGTCAAATTGAAGGATTGTGCAACCATTCTTTTCCATTCTCTTCTGTATCATTTAGAGGTAGTGTTATTTCATTGTCTTCTTTCAATGTCTGAAGACAAACTATTGGACAACTTTCTTGATAAACTATCTAATCTTAGTACAGGGAATGTAAGGAGTACCAGGATTAGTCTTTCTATAGTTTTTCTTTTGCTTGATTCATCAGATTCTTTTTGGTTTTGGTTTTTGAAGCTACTGTTGCTAATTCCATACCTGCTTATGTTGAGTTGCCAATGGTGTTATCATTGAGCTATCATGTATCAGCATTTGAGTCTGGCATTAAGATTTATAGTACGCATTCTAAAGTGAAAGTAGGCACTTGTCCTGGGTGTCAATCACAGGAGCTATTCATAGTTAATATAGAATAGGTTAGATATTTTTATTGAATTATTGTGAGTACTAATGAAACTATGCATGTGAAACTAATTTAATGTGTAGAATTGAACCTGGACTCACAAAATTGAATTGTCGAGGAATTGATTACTATAGCTCAAAAAATTTCAGGAATGAACATACTACAAAGAATCAAACCAAACCCTCTTGTCATGGCATTTGTTTGTTGTAATTGGAGCCAAAAAACTGAGACCTCTTCCCAAGGTTGCATGTTGTTTGTTACTTTGTTAATTATGTATTTTTTGTGATAGATTTCATTATAGTTAACTATGACATTTTCAGAAGTGCAATACCCAACCATTATAATATGTTGAAACCTGAAATATTTTGTAGATAATAAGCAATTTATGCTTTGCAAATGCATCAAAGTGTCTTACATGTGATGTCAAAATGACCCAAGGTGCAACTCTATCATAACATGTTGTAGATATGCAGGAGGAGGTCATTAAGGAGAATATGGCCTCGGTGAATGTCTTGGATAATATGCTATAGCTGACACTTTCCTCTTTCTTTGATTAGTAGGGTTGCTAATGTTTTTGTTGTTTCTCTGCTGACGGGTTCCTTATGTTTTACCTTTTGCCAACTTTTTGGTCTTTTGGGATGTTGGTTTTTATTGCTTAGTTTCTCTTGCAGCTTTTCATTCTTGTAAAGGGTTTTGGGGCCCCTTCAAAACTTGATTTTCCCTATCAAAAACTCTATCATAAATTCTCCTCAGTGAGTCCCATTAATAAAATGATTGTGCATAACCACATGTTATAGATGTACTTGAATCTACCTTCCAAAAAAATTTAGTTTCTTGATTTGATGTTTCTTAAATTCACCTTTGAGTTAGGGAGCTTAAAAGTTCTACTTGTTGAGTTAAAGCTAAAAGTCTCGAATTATCCTTTTCTAAGAATTTACCTTGAAGCTTGGAAACTACAACTAAACACAATATACATGAGTTTGATAGTGGATTGTGTTTTAACTGGTGCAATAATAGTAATACTTGTAATTTCTATGTTTCACTTAAGAATTATCTTTTGTTTTCTTAAAATCACAGATATTTGTCTAATTTACTATTTTATCTGAGGACAAGGCACAATAAAAATTTATGTGGTGTACATTGTCTTAGAAGTGGGATAAGATTTTAAGCTTTATGGAGCACACGCAATTTTTTCCAAGGATTTGAAACTCATTTAAGCCTAGTCTTAATTTTCTATAGCCTTCTTGGTTTTTGGTGCACTAAGTAAAGCATATGCCATGGGAAACATATATTTGATAAACTATGCCAATCATTTGAAGGGGATATACTTGAAGTACTTTTCAATTCAGTAGTAGGAGTTGTAAGTAGTTTGAAGGAGCATATTCCAATGGAAACTATGTACTTTATTTCAGACCAAGCTATTGTTGTTGCTACCCTCAATATCCTTTCCAAGATCAATTTTTTGTTTTAATTTTTGTGCATTGACATGAAATGTTCATCTATAATCTCCTTTCACTTTATAGTTAGGTGTACATTTTCATTTCCAATTGCATTGTAGTAATGTCCTAAGTGCTTTTACTTGTGTATTCTTTCATTATTTTAGCTCAAGCAATTACTCTATTAGTTGCAATAATGTCCCATAACAATGCCTTGATGGAACTACCTGTATCCAATAGCTTCACTAGATTAAGAGCAATGTTTTCAAGCATGTGAGAATAGAAAATCTGCACAAGATGGCATGTTATGGTGATTTGTCTTAAACTTTACTTTTGAGGGACAAATTCCATTCTTTATATATTTACCATGTATAACACTCATACATACATTTAATGATACACAATATTTTTTAAAGCATTGAGACTATGAAATAGATTTATTAACAATGAAGAGTCAATTAACTTTTTAGATATTTTGGTTGTGCTCTTTTTCCTTCCAAATGAGAAAAATTTCTTTGGTAAAGCTACAAAACAATTGTTTGCTAGTGAAATGAAATGCATATGATGTGTTTGGCAACAAGTCCTCCAAGTTATCTGCCAGTTATTTTAGATTTTTTTGGTTGCAACAACATGCACTAATAAAGAAGACTTTAATTCTAGTTGGACAAATCTATATCTTGTAGGTTTGTTAAATCTTTGAAATGGGTAGGTAGTGAATGAACCATAGACTTTTGGGACCCTAGAATTCTCTAGCAATTCTAGGGTTTTCACCTAAAAGGAGAGAGGTAGGGAAAAAATGCTAACTAGTTCATTCAAATTATGTTATGTGTGATGTTATTTAGGCTAAATGAAATGAACTAAATGCAATTAAGTAATCTATATTAGTGAATTTGAATGCAAAATCTAGGATTTATGATATGTTTGAAAATGCAGTGTTGTTTGCAAAATGCTTAAAAGAATGAACAAAATTGCAAACTAAACCAAACAAAAGATTTTTTTTTAGAATGTGTGCACCTGGGAAATTGGAGAAGACTAGAAAAAAATCTGGAAAATTGATGGAGTCTAAATTTGAGCTAACTAGGACTCATTCACCACCCTGGGAAAATCAGTCCTAGGTCAAGGCTTTTTCTGCACAGAAGTTGTTTTCTATCAATTGGGAATCAGGATCACCATCTGACTCAAAACTACATCTCAAGAGGGACTCATTCACCATGCATGGCGAATCAGTATAGTTTTAAATTTTGACAACTTCAAATCTCTATTATGCACCTTGACACTTGTACAACATTTTTTTATGGAAACCTTATTCAGGATCTCAGAATTTTTTTTGCAAAACAACTTAAAATTGTTTGTCTAATGGGGGGTTTTCCTTGGTCAAGCCCCTAGTTGAGTAATTAAACCTTGAATGGAGAAAAATCTATATAAAACCCTAGCCTTAGATGTATTAAAGACTAGGAAAGTCTAAAATATGACAAAAACCCTTTTCTATTGTTCTAGAATAAGAAATGCAAAGATGATTTATGTAATGCAAGATCTCAACTCTAGAAACCTTACAACACATTAAAAATTTAGATAAAATGGCATGCAAATGGAAAGTAAACAAAATGCAAACCTTAATCTGAAGATAGAGTGAAAATGGAAGATGGAATCAATATGAAACCAAATCCTTATGTGTGTTTTAGTGGCTAGTTGCACCTCCTCAACCTAGATTTCTTCATGATTCACCATAGGCATCCATCATCAACTCTTTACAATTTTGAATCTTGACAAAAAAAGTGAGCTTCAAGACCTACAAAAACCCTAATTTGCTGCCCTAAAACTTCAACTTTTTCTAATGAGACTTATTGTACAAGATTTAACTTTAGAAATTGCTCTTGAAAAATGACTGAAAGATGTGAAAAATAACTTGAAATGAGTATTTATAAGCAATAACACCTTATTTTCCTATTATTTAGACCTAAGAGGCCGACATTCACCGAAAATTTAAGTTAATCAAATTCCTGCTCAAAATTGATTTTTTCCTCAAAAGGGACTCATTTGCCACCCTTGGTGAATGGGTCCCACCAGAGGGGACTCATTCACCCAAGGTGGTGAATGCGTCCCACTATTGATTTTTGAAGGTGGGTTTTCGAGGTATGAAAGAATTATGTGTTGTTTGTCAGGTTTTATGTGATTTCTCAGGGAAAACATGCCTCTAGATAAAAAATAATGGGTTTTAGGGGCCTATAAATGCTATTTTAAAGGATAAATGACACAAAGGGACTCAAAAGTGGGTCAAATTACACATGAAATTGTCTCTTTTCTCAAGAGGGTCCAATTTTCTATGGTGCAGTGAAGATAGCATTTTTAACTCCAGGTGCTCTAACTTTTTAATAAGATAAAGTTATCCAAAATTAATAACTAAAACAATCCTATCCTAAATTTTGAAATTGTATTTTCTTATTACCTCGAGCTCATGATAACATAGGAAATTCCTTATTTCAATTAATGTCGCACATCATAAATTATATCATGGACATGAAAGATTAATCACAATTAAATATATTCTTGTTGAGGCTATGTTTGTTTCCTTTGTATAGAACTCATAATACTTTATACATGAAAATTGTTAACAAAAAACTATAGTAAAAAACTTCATAAAATAAACTCATGTAGACCCCTCTTAACTTCCTACAACCAAGATGGCCATTTTTCCAACTTCAAAAACCTTTCGAATTGTAGCTTCTACCAAAATAAGATTGACTCTAGCACTTTCTTGATAAATAATTTGCTACTATAGGCGAGTTGACCATTGGCAAACACAAAATTCACTTCCTATGGAAGTAGTGAACATGTCAAACTTTTTTTCCAAGAACATATAATGTCACCCAATAATTCTTTTTGTGTTTCTATTTTGCTACTATACTATATTTAGAACATTTGTTCATGAGCACAATTTTTCCTCTAATAATGTGTATTATACTCTAACGATGTTGATAAATACTCTCTCCAAATAATCTAAGGGTTTTTTTGATTGATTCAAGGGGTTTAGCATCAACCACTCCCATGTTAGGAGCAATTCCTATTAGAAGATGGCAATCTGTTTTGCCTTATAAAGGTCAACTGATCCACCCTTGAAATTAGTTTGAAGCATAGCATTAAATGAGTGAGGATTTGAAGCATTTTAATCTTATTTGATGGTTTCACTTTCTTGTTTCCTCCTTGGGAAATTACTATTTGAATTTAAATGAGCTAGAAATTACCTCACCACATGAAATTTTAAGCCTTTTTGCATCTTCAACCTCAGAAATACTCTCTCCAAATAAGATAAGGGTTGTTTTGATTTATTCGAGGGGTCTAGCATCAACCTCTCCCATGTTAGGAGCAATTGGTATTAGAAGATGGCAATATATTTTTGCTTAGAAATTTCAACTCATACACCCTTGAAATCATTTGAATCTCCCTTCCTAAATTGAGTTTATCTTTCAAGTTTCATCTAGTGCTATTGACATGTCATTGCTTTTTTGTCATTGTATGTGCATATTATCTTTGCATGCTTGAGAGTTCATTATTTGAGGTTGTCTTTGTGGTAATTGAAAATTGAATTATTAATCGATATTACAACTGAGCATTAACTTGTAGATTTGGAATCTCTTCTTGTAACATGCAAATTGCATGTCTCCTTTCCAAGTCCACAAAATGCATTCCTTTTTGGAATTGGTCATGCATTTTGTAACTAGTTTGAATGAATTTTAAACTCCATATAAAGCCTCAAAGTTCCAAGGTCACTTGAGACTAATGACTCATTAAGATATTTTCCTTTCTAAGGTAAGTGTGATAGCTATAAAGTGCCACAACAAAGTATAATTCAAAAAGCAAACATAAAACAAAAAATACAAGACAACATATAGATTGAGCACATTCAAAGAGAAAAAATTCTCTAAACTTAAAACAAAGATATAATTGATGAATCCCTTCAATTTATAACATTTTTCCTAGGCCAAAACTGTTCTTCCAGGATTTGGTAGGAACTTCGCTGCCTTGCAGCTCTTGTTATTCTAGTGCCACAAAAGAAGTCATCATTACTTACCTTATTATGAAAATGTAATCTAAAACTCAAATTAGGTAATCTTTTTCCTAATTCATAATATAAGAAGGTCTATACAGTTATATATCTAACCTAATTTAACTATATCTCACCTCCTTCGATATAAATCTTAACATAAAAATATAACACCTTTAAATTTTGTATACACAAAAATTGAAATCCTTGAAAATTAAATTAATTTAATATTTGAAGGATTAACAAATAATCATATAAAGATGATATAATAGAATTGACATAGTTTCAACTTTTGAAGTTTGAACAATATTCATGTTATCAAATTATGAGTTATCTATATCCATGCACACGACAATAATATTCATTCATATTCATTTCATTATAAGGATACTCTTTGCTGCAAATATAAGCATTAACTTAATATCTAGTTTAACATTTCTTATGGAACTTAAGTCTTTATTTGAGTTCCTTACTTTAAAAAAAATGAATTATTGATAAACCTCACAAATCGAATTTTCACATCAAGGAACCTCACAAATTTTCTCAATTAGTGCATTCATTATGGATTAGATCCAACTGTACATTTAATTTACAAAACGAAGCTTATCAATAACCAATGCTTATGAATCACATTGGTCACATACAATGTAAAATGTCCAGCATTAGCTTATTTATTTCCGTTCAGGAATTAATTCAAAAGCAAAGAGGAGGATAATGGTGCATAAATGATAATACAGTTAACCTTATGAGTAAAAAGGAAGCATAAAAATTATACTTCAATGCATTCCAGTATCTCTTAATAGTGACAAAGCATAAACAATACAACTTACATGATCAATTTGGCATGTCACAGCATATAGTGGTGATAAAAATCAAGAGTTTTGTAGTCAAACAGGCCGACTTATTACTAATTTTATCTTGTATACAACCTCCCCCAATTTGAAAGATCGACTTCTAAGGTTGTAGATAACCCATGCTTGATGATCGTTGCATAATCGTTCTCTAAAAGCAAAGAGATGAGCCAGTCCAAACTTCTTGATCTCCACTAGAACGAATAGTTGGAGGCCATATGCCTTAGGCTCCACTTTATGCCTTCAACCAGACAATCGAAAGCTCTGTTGGATCTCTCAGAAAATAGTGCACAATATGGCTACCGTGATCTTGGGAAATCATTGCTACGCCCACCTCCATAAATCTCTCAAATAGTTGTGCACATCCTTGTGAGCAATCGAATTAGAGGAACTACCATGAAACTAATCGCCAAATAGGTAGTTCAAGTATTGCCAGGTAGATGCATATTTTAAGGACTTACGCCATAAAGAAAACCATGGAAAAATCCACTGCAAACAAATATGCACCACTTTCGGTCTCCTAAATTGGCCCAAAGAGGGCCAGGAACTTCAGTTCGACTGCTCACGGGAAGGGGAACCTACACTATTATTCGTATGCTTTGATGGGCGTCCACCTCCTCTCATCGAATCCAATTATGAAATGATCGATGTCCATACTTGTGTTGGTGAATAATTTCTCTAGAAGAGAAACTTCTACTCTTCTGCCACCGACCTCTCACCGACCTCCGGACTATGCATGTGATTTTACTGTTCTGTATTCTCGAAAACTCCAAAGACCTCTATAAATAGAGGCGGATGCGATGTTGTTATCCACTCCTTGATGAGTCCAGCTCCGCAGAGCTGTATAGAACTGTAGGAGGCAGCATGTATTGTTTCTGGTGTATGAAGTGAGCCGAAGCTCAGTCAGTTAGTTGATGTAACTTTTGAATATGATAATTATATGGTTTCCATATTTCCGTAATTTGTTTTTGTTTTTGTCTCTGCTCTCCCCTGTTTCCTACAATTGGTATCAGAGCCAGCGTTCATCTGGCAGGTCTAGGGAGAGCAAGTGCCTAGTTTGAGATAGCTGTGTTTGTTCGAGTTAGACCAAATTTGAGTCTCAAGAAATTTGGGCTTTTGCATAAGCCTGCCAAGTCCTGGAAGAAGTTGCTGCAAAAGGTTTCTGCTGAAGGGTTTCTGGGCATTCCTCCCTTGGTCGTCTATGTTACACATTGAGATGCAGATTCTACGAAGGCGTAAGCCACTGCTTGTCCGATGGCCTGGGAAGTTCACAGTTCCTGCAAGCATAATCCCAAATCTCAAAAGGAGCCAAATTTCCGTCAGTGTTTGAAAGTTGCAACAAAAATTTGTAGTGTAAAGAACGTTTGCAGCCAGAGTTCTTCGCAGCAAAAGAAAAAGTGCAGCCATCGATGGGTTCAGTGCTAGTGAGAAGAAGTCACGCCATCAGTCACAAGCTGTCACCAGTTTTTGCTGATCATGGAGAGAGAGCCAGATCTGAGAAAATCACAGTTAAAGAAAGAAATCTGCAGCTCGTGGTTGTATGAGCCACACATGAAATGGAGATAAAGATTTGCTACTGTAAGAAGGGATCGAAGGGGGAGATCACTGTAGATTAGAAGAGCCTGTCAAAGCTGTTTGGAAAGCTGAAGACAGAGATTGCTGGAAGTGCTGGAGTTGAGATCAGACAAGGTGTAGAAGTCTTGAAGGAGATCAGAAGATCAAGAGGACGGACAAAATGAAGCCCTTAATGGATTAAGGAAGAAATATTGTTGAATGCCGCAGCATTCTGGTTTTGTATGAAAGCAATATATGAGGTCAATGATGCCCATTAAAACTAGGATCCCCGAGCACCTGCAGTGTGACTCTATGGGAGGTACTAAGAAAATACAAGTGTTGAGCACCTGAACTGACAATGGACTGGTAACCAGGAGGGCCAGAGCTTGTGGCTAGAGCATCCCAACTGCATCATGGGATTTCCTAGGTTCGATCGCTAGATTTAGAAGATTTTAGATGCCACAGCATCAGTGGAAGAAACTAAGATTGTAACGAGAATTCGTGGTAGAAATTAGGGGCAAGTGTTGGTGAATAATTTCTCCCACATGGTCAAACTTCTAGAAGAGAAACTTCTAGACTCTTCTGCCACCGACCTCTCACCGACCTCCGGACCATGCATGTGATTTTACTATTCTGTATTCTAGAAAACTCCAAAGACCTCTATAAATAGAGGTAGATGCAATGTTGTTATTCACTCCTTGATGAGTCCAACTCCGCAGAGCTGTATAGAACTGTAGGAGGCAGCATGTATTGTTTCTGGTGTATGAAGTAAGCCAAAGCTCAGTCAATTAGTTGATGTAACTTTTGAATATGATAATTATATGGTTTCCATATTTCCATAATTCGTTTTTTTTTTGTCTCTGCACTCCCCTGTTTCCTACAAATTGCTCTCTCAATCCTTGTCACCTTTTAGTATGTTTAATTTGCTTTTTTCCCCGGTCATCCACTATGGAAGACGATGATATGGGCAATGCGACATCCTGTCCTATTTGGAGTAAGTTGGATCGGCTTAAAAGGAAGTTGCATTATTACTAGTACTTGCACCTATAAGAGGTTCAAGGGATACCTCGATAGGAAATTAAAAATAAAATTTAATTGAAGATCGAATATGGAAATGAAGTTAAAAAAATACAGTTTTTGTTACTTGTTAAAAGAAAGTAATAATGGTTAGTGATTGCAATGCAGATATTCTAATACCATAGGTATTCTATTCTGAATCTTATTGATGGATTGATCAATACACATTACGAGTCTGGTGCGTTTATCTATAATTTGGGTGGTGATTAACGGCAATGGTAGAGAAATCATGGCTGTGGACAAAAACACATGCATTAATGAAAAATATTGTGAAGGGGCAAATCAAATCTAAACATTAATGCATTCAAAAATCTCTTCTGGTTGCTGTCATTGTAGATTCTAAAAGGTCCTCAGTCTTTAAGAACTATTGCATTTGTGTGGTAGTGAGATGTGCAATGTTTATTGGAGCCACTGTATACAATTCAAAAATAAATATCAGAATCATGACTTTCAAAATCAAAATTCAAGAGGAATATTTGGAAGGAAAAACTCAATGAAATTACTTCAAAAGCCTTTAAAGAGTCCAAACTTTTCCACAGATATTGTTGAGATATTTTTTTGGTAGATGTGATAGAAAATATATATTATAATAAAAATAACATTGAAAGAAACTACGAAAAAAATCATTAAAAACATTTAATCATGTATGAGGAAGTAACACATAAACATAGATGGAATCATGTCTAAGTTCTCTGCCAATGTTGTATGGGCCAGTAAGATATTTCATCTAAAACAGTTGAAAAACTCAGAACCTACATACCTCTTGCATGTCCCTGGAAAATGCAGCTTACTTTTCAAAGTCAAACACATTACATCTTCATAGCAAGTGGAACATTGCTTTATCCTGGTTAAGAGAACCAAAGGTATACATCTACTGGGTTAGAAAGGATGCTAAACCCGATCAAATTTCTTCTTTCACCAGCTTGTCAAGTGGATCTTCTCCAGTATAGAGATCAAACAAAGACTGACATAATAGCTTCCTCTGAATGTTCCCAATCTCTTTATCATTAACTATAAGGGAGAAATCAAAACAAATTAGATTATGCTATTCCAACTATTGTCTACAATATATGCAAAAAAAAATATATGAAAAAGATTTCATATTAAAATTGAAGAAATCAAAAGCAATCCACCTAGAATTGATATGTCCTGTCATATTCCAAGTAGAACTTTTCTTCCAAAATGTCACGATTACAATTATAAACATAAATTCATAATTTACTAAGATCTAGCATTTACTTTGAGAAGATATAGACGAAAAGGCTAAGTAAAAAACTGAATGAAAACCCTAGCAATGAATAACAGAGTAAAAAATGTTGCAAAACATCTTGAACCGTTTGGAATCAACAAAAATAAACATACGTTCCATGACTAATCAAATGAAAAATCCTTTTTCTCGGATAAATTCAGAATCTGAATCAATTGAGAACTAAATTCCATTCAACGACTCATAAAAATCATACTTAGAAAAGAAGGCTAAAAGCCATGCTTCTTTTAACTACAGAACTATTCCGCAGCTTTTAAGACAACCTTGTAGAATTAGCTTAATGGTAAAATGAGTGCATAAAAAATGAAAGACAATTTTATTTTCATTCCTACCAAAGTCAATTTTATGTTCTCATCTCCATATTAATCTTCTGGCTGAGAAAGAAAAAAGATAACTAAAATAATGCATGAAAGGGGTATATATATCGCTTATGAAGTTTACATAAAAGAGTTTATGGACACAATTATGTTAAGAGAGGAACAATTTCAGAATAAATCCTGAGTTTTTTTTTACTTTCAGAATCAGTCTAAATACTTTTTGGGGGCCTCAAAATCTTTTTTTTTTCATCAATTCAATCTCTTTTCTATGACTTCGTATAATTTAAAGAGGGTCCATACTTATATCCAGTCTCTGAATGCCTTGAATTTACTGCCATTTCACTTTGCAGGCACTTGATGAATCCCCAACTAATTGATGAGGACTAATTGTAACAGTTTGGCTTCAATTCCGCTTTTACCGGTGAAATCAGATTTTGCTTCAGGGCTTCGTTTCAATTTCTATTAAATATGAAGGGGAGACCATATGCAAACTGTATGTTAAGCGTTTTAAGAAATCCCACCAGTTTAACTATTGGCAAGCATTTCAGGAATTTGTAACTGTACCTTCATTTATTGAATCTGTAAAAAATAAACTTAAAAATCTTATTGGAGCGTTCTTTGATTTCTAATGATTTGTTTTCTCTCATCTATATACTGTTCAAAGAACTGGCTTCCATGTCTGTGCTTTGAATGAGGTCTCCAGCAATATATTTGGGTATTAATAATAAATACTACAGACTAAAAACCTGCGATACAATTTTAATACTCAGTTATAAAGGTGGTAGTTATATGCTTCTGATTTCTGCATTGAACATCTAAATTTATGGCTTTGGATTAATCAGCATTCATCTTGGTATTGTTTGACATTCTGGGTTTAAATTTTTTATCATTGTTCTGTATTTTGACGTAAAAAAGAACTACACAACATTGTCCAGAACTTTCAACATGCTCTCCTTTTTCTTATGGATTAATCATTAGAATTATTGATTTTAAGCAAAAAAGTGAGTGCCATGCAGGCATAATATTCATGGCAATATTCTTGTAAGTAAAATAATTTATACTAAAAAAACCAAAACTGAAATTACAATTCAAATAATCATACCAAATCATTTTTTTTTTATTGGACTTTTAGGCATTTTCATGCAGGTTGTAGTTGTATTTGACGCACATACAAAATTAGTAGGTATGCACTGTTCTAAAACTTCCTGAAAGTCTCAAAAAAACAAAGATTGAATTCCCTTGCTTTTGTTCCAAGAAGATTTGCACGTTTAAGCATTTCTTTGCAAATCCGATATGATTGATCATCATTTGCATCTCACTCAGCAGATAAGAATGTGGAATTTCATTCAGCAAAGATAATAATTAGGTTATATATGAACCACAACAATTGGAAATCTTAGTGCATATTGTACCCTTTTTATCTGAATTTTGGTTATTTTTCTAATTTGTATACCTCTTTTGCATCTAAATGGTGGACTAACATTGATAACCATCACACAACACTACTTAAATATTGAATCGGTGAATAGAATACCATTCTTGACAAATATCTTTTGTCACCAAACACAAAAAACACAACATAAATAATTTGGGCGCTTTAGAGATTGAAAAATAGAAAATCACTAAAAGCATGACAATTGACTTACCTCAAGTTTCAGGACAAATTGTGTTGTGTTTTGAACGATGACAATGAAAACAAATGGGCAGAGTTTGCAGGAAAAAAAGGAAAAACCCTAGCAGAGCAGATTTTTCCTTAAAATGAGATGAACCAAAACAATTCTCCCTACTGCTGCTGCTTTAATCCATTAAAGATAATCTGAGAATATCGTTGTTTTAGAGTAAGGCCATGCAGTGTTATGAGTGGGCGGTGGTGAGGGAGAGGAAGAAAAACGACCAGCGGAAGCTGGCGAGCACCATGATTAGCGTGATGGGCCGCCTGGGCAGAGTGGATGTGGCGCGGCAGGTGTTCGAGCCGACGAGGGCGCAGGGCTATGGCATCACTGTCTATGCCTTCTTTGCGCTCATCAGCGCCTAGACCTGCAGCAGCCTCTGCACCGAGGCCATTCAAGTCTTTTTCCTCGTGAAGTGCTGTGGTTGCAACCCCAGTCTTCTTACCTTATCGATGCTTGTGGGAAGCGCAGTTCTGACACGAGAGCTATAAGCAACAAAACATTAAGTTGCTTTCAAAAAACACTGCAAATTCTAAGGTATAATGTCTATGACATTGCATCGCAGATCAAGGTTAGCACTCAGGCATATTTTAAGTTTTTCCAAACTATGTTACACGGATATAAGCACTCCCAATCTCTACAAACCTGAGCACTGGAGTAGGCACATGCTAGGATTAGCAAGTGTAAGGAAAATAGAGATTCCGTAGGAAAAAAAGAGAATTGAGAACTTAAAGCATAAAAAATTAAAAGTAGAAAAACAATGTCAGAGTATTATCCATCCCCCAGTCTGCCTCCTAGAAATTCCTGGAGAAATGGCTTTAGAAACATTTGTCTTTCCGGTGGAAATCTTTCTTTGTTTACTTCAGGAGCTTCAAAGTTACATCCATTCAGGATGATTTTCTCTGAGGATTCCACTACCCGGAATCCAGTTTACAGCACATATAATGTAAAACCAAAACGCAAAACCAAATTACGAATGAGAAAGACTAGGAGGCCTTACCTCAAGGGCAGAACCACTGGATAAATACGAAGGAAATGCTTTATATTATTAATTAATTAGCATTACATTAGAACACAGTATATACCCGGATTTCCCAATTAATACTATCGTTTGACCTAGCAATTATAAACTTACATCACCCATCAAGCCAGATTCGAAAGTCCAATGGAATGCAAAATCTAACTTCATGTCAAACCCTGAAGGGAAAGTGACTAATCCTAAATTTCCAAGCACTCATACAACAAATACAGATACAAGTTCACAATAAATTTATATGATATCCTTATGCGCTGTCAGTCCTAAATTCCCAATTTTATGAACGTATCTAAGGTGTACAGTTATTAGAAAAATTAAAGTAACCAAAACAAAAATGTGGTGTTGATAGCAATATACCTGTCCAGCTGAAACTCTCAACAAAGCTCGCCTTACATAGGCATTAATCTGCTCAGTCACATTCATCTGCAGCCTCATGAGCTCTGAAAGGGCTGCTGTGGGTCTTCTTTCAAGCTGATCTAAAACCAAGGGCCTTCTTCATCTTACTTGCAGCCGAGGTCAACGATTTCTGTAGGGATGGTGATATAGACAGTGATCTTTCCGATCTTTCTGCTGCTTTCTCTGATTGAGGTATGTATGTCAGTGCGGATCTCCCAGCAGAAGGTCTCCATGCTGCAATGAAGATCTCATATGTTGTCTCCTTTAGATGATCTTCAGAAAGCTAGCACCGCGATTCCCTAAATGGCCTCTCCAGATCTAAGGAGTCTCCAAAACCCCTGTCTTGGGTAGGGGCCATAGTACCTAAATACTCTTCTAATCAGACGGTACCCAAATAGGCCACATTCACAGTACAGGACCACATTAAAGATACAGAAAAGGCTTACAGGTGCTCAAAATATCAATCTTGGATACAGTACTCCCATTGAATGCAAAATTCTTCAGAAAATGCCGCAACCGATTATCATACTTCGGAACACAATTAAGCTAATCAAAATTTACGGAATTTAAGAAAAGACAAACAAGGAAATGCGGAAGAGTTTATGAATGAATGCCAAATTCAGATCTTTTGTCTGCAAGAATAACGATCGGTGAGGAGAACCAGTCTCCCTACAGCTGCTGCCTCAATCTATTCACAGTGAACGAAAATCAGATTAAAAACATTGTATCTAACTTGAACGCTCTGGAGATTTGATATGATTTTTAATAGCTGCAGATTTGATACCGATTTCATAGGTGTAAGATTTTATGCGAAATTTGATTTGATTTTGCATGTTCACTGAAAACCACCGTAGTTTAACGGCAACCGATCAGCAGTTTGAGAGCGTTTGACGGGTTTTCCGTATATCTTTGCACTGGTGATCCCAGAGGTAAAGCCAATCGGTTAAATATTTGTTAAATCAATCATTTGTAAATATATATAAATAATGTTATAAATAAAATATCATTTTAAATGAAAGGAAAACAAAATAAAATATCATTTTAAATGAAAGGAAAACAAAATAAAAAATAACATGTAAATTTTACAATTACACATATTAATTTGTTTAGTTCATTTAAACATATATCTTTCCTAATAGGGGAAACGTACCAATAGCCGCCAGGGCTAGCTTCGCGCATTCGTGCAGAGGTCAAAATATGTCTGATTTCATTTTTTTCTGGGCTTCTTCATAAGCGAGTTAGGACCTTAAAAAGAAAATTTTGGCTTCTGGGTATTTATAATGCGCCTTGTGGAACCCGTAAAGCGAAAAATGCTCAAAAAGGGTGTTTTTAAACCTCCGTCCCCTACATCTTTACCACCTCGCTAGTACCCGTTCTTTAGACAACCAATAAAAACCCACAAAAATTTAAGGTGTTTTCAATAGGTTTCAATGTGTTTTTTTTTTTTTGGTCAACTACACATTGAGTAGTGAACATATATTGGTGTAATTTGTAAATTTTTATTGACATAATTAGAACAATGTAATGACTAAAATATAAATGGTTATTGGGGGGTCAAGTGAACAAGAAGTAAACATCAATTGAATCATGGGTGGCATTTGGGGGTTTTCCCCAAGTAGAATCACTTGTTGGTTTTCTCACAAATTGGTCTTTTCCCTGGTAACTAACGAGTCACTCGGCTCACCGTGCGGCCAAATATATATTTCCTTTTCGTCAAGGCTTGTAGTGCTAATGCACTTGAGAATTAGGATACCAAAGGATTTAATTGAAAACTCTTCATTTGTATAGACGTATTAACCATGTCACCCAACTCATAGATCCCTGCTCTGCTACCCCGTTGTAAATTCGTGTTCAAATTTATTTTTTTAAGGTTTATAATAAAATTAAGACTGAATCAAATCTGTATTTTTGTTGATTTACAAGAAAACATCAATTGTTTGATTTTGTATCAACCAGAGATCTAGGTAAAGATGAGCTTAGCTGAGAAAAAATATTTGTTTGGCTTTAGAGTTCATAAAAAATCTATAATTATAGATCTAATTTAATTTTTTTAATATTATTTAATATTTTTTGAAAGGATAAATATATTAATTAAGGAATAAAACAGATTATGAAAAAAATTTAAACAGTAATAATTGTCATTAAAGTTCAAAGGTTTAAAATTTAAGGAGGTTTTCTACAAACTCATCATTTTGAGGAATTGTAAGAAATCATAAAATCAATAAAATATAATATAATAAGAAAAAACAAACTAGATATGTTAAACCAAACCATTTGTAGGATATAAACAAACAAAGAAGAATGAGAAGAAGATAGTGAATCTCATTTTGTGACCTTCCAAGTGTAATTCACATAAAATGGTCATTTAGCCAAACAATCTATGACAACATTCCATTCTCTAGAGATATGAATAAAGAAGATAAACTCAAAATTTTATGAAAGACAAAGAATCCATTCAACATAAGAAGCAATCCTCCAAGAAGACTCTTAAAGTCTTTCATTATGAAGATGGAATTCTAGATCCATGCAATCCATCTCACAAAGTATCTCCATCCAATCCAACTCCTAATACTTTTCAAGAGCCACAAGGTCGTCCCAAGATTTCACTTGATTATCATTGTAATTGTTGATCCCCATAATAGTAGAAAAAAAGTGAACAAAACCAACACTATACTATCTAACTTTTCCTATCACCATAACACTTGGATTGCTATGCAAAAAAATTAATATTACTAATATAAAAAAACCAAAGGACATGGAGGTTGTTTACTAGCTCTATTCACCTTATTAAAATATTTGAGCCTAGAGCTAGAAGGAAAAAGTCTAGTCAAAAGATTCAAATCAAGATGCCTCAAACCCTAAGTATCATATGGTGTTAAAATTTCATCCATAGAACACTTAGGTAACATATTTCCTTTTATCAAGTCTAAAATATTTTTTCAAACAAATCTAATAAGACTTTGGTGGCCTTGGATGATCCAATTATATGACCTATGCCCCAAGCCACCAAAAGAATAGAAGCAAAAATAGAAAAATATCCCAAACTAGCCCAAAAATTATTAGTGTGAGATTTTTACCTCATAGTTTAACTTACTCACACAAGTTGTTAAGAGTATTTAGGTGGATTTATATTTTACCATTTTTATTTGTAAGTTGGACTTAAGTGGACACTAAATCCTAACTACCTCTAGTTTGTTGAGAAATTTGAACAAACATTTCCCTCCATAACTTGATATTTAGTTTGATCATTTCTCCTATATATTCACCTCATTTACATCATTTTGACTTGTACTCTTGAGTACTTAGTTTCTTTTGATAATGGAATTCTACTCAATTTTTGGGCTCCATTTTAAAAAATTACATAGAGAAGTAGCATGAACAAGAGGTTGGTTCTAGAACTACCACCATTACCTCCAAAGACCCTTAAAAAGGAAACAATTAAAAAAATATGAGTGATGTGTGAGCACTAACCTATGATCTTGCTCAAAGAAAGACAAATATTAGCATTAGTCAGTTTAAACAAGGAAAATACAATGCTCGCTATGAAATTCATTCAAACACAAGAATAATGGAAACAAAGCAAAAAAAAAAACAAAACACAATGAAACACTATTCTAATGATCAAACCAGCATCCCATAGGGGGATTGGTGCTTCTTTGATGTGGAAAGAAGCCCTTTCCCAATCCCTTGATAAGCTCTTGATGATGGAGATGTGTGATTCTTGGCTATAATGAAACTACTATGGATTGTGGATACAAATAGATAAAATTATGTCCCCCAAATCAAATAGAGAAGGCCTCTATTTATAATGAAGAAGGTTTGAAGATTGAAGAATAGGATGAATATGGGATTAAAGATAGACCAATGGCATTGTGCCACTTGTCAACATGCTATTGAAGAGAGGTGGAACATATTTTGATCAATGTGCAAATGAAATGCCATTAGGTGGAATTTGAAATTCACAAGATGGCTTGTGGAGGAAGATGTGGAAGAGGAGTTAATGCCACTTAGCTCAAGAAAAAGGACTTGTAAGAGACTTAAATGCCATGTTGGAGGACAAGCCCTTTTAGGAGGGAGATTTCAAATTTGAGGAATATTCGAACTTGGTGCCTTTTTGAATGAAAATGAATGAATTTATAAATCAATTAAATTGATTTACTTGCACAAGTTACAAAATCTAGAGGATTTGAGGGGTTAGTGTTAGGATTAATCATGATTTGATTAATTTAGATGGAGATTAGCTGAAATGAAATTTTGACTTCGATTTTGGATTTAAATAAATCAAGATTAGAGGAATAATAAATTATTAGAGTTAATTAAATAAAGTTTGATTTATTTAATTAAAAGGGGACGGTGTTAGACTTAAATCAAATAAAGGCTAGTTTATTTAATTTAAAGGAGATGACCTTAGAACTTAATTAAATAAAATGAATTATTTAATTAAAAGAGGAGAAGAGGATTAATAATTTATTTAATTAATAGGAGATAATGATTTAATTAGATATATTTGATTTATTTAATGAAAAGATGAAATATGATGAATTTAATCAAATAAAGATTATTTGATTAAATGGTTACCAAAGGAGATGATTTCAGATGAATTGGTGTTAGTAAAATCAGGATTAGGTGCAAGAGATCAATCAATATATTTTACGTGTCTACATTTTGACCCTATTTGAAGCAATGTACATGCTGTGTTGGTTCAAAGAATAACCTTGTCGAGATCAAAATTCAATTTTTTTTCTAATTTTTTAGATGCCCTGCTATTGTCCCAGCGGAAAGAAGTACGCTGGTACATTGCCCCCTTGAGAGATCGAGAAATTTTTTCAATTTGAGGGTTGATCTCATGACAAAGAGGTTCAAGATCAGTTCAGCTCGAATGTTTGATGTAGACAAATTTGATGATGTAGACAGTTCATTGGCCATGTGTAGCCTCATGTATATTTTGATATATTACATAGATTTGATACTTGGATAGAAATGTTAGTAAAGATTGAAGAATAAGAAGAATAAAATGGATGACAAGAGGAAGAATAAGATGGATGAACCCTTGATTCTAAGAATATGTAGAAGTCCAACAAGTCTATGAATATTTGAGACTTTATTAGATATAGTGATGAAAGACGATGATGCATTGCTTATCAAGAATTAAGATTTTAAAAGGGCTTATTTACCTTATGTTTGGTAACACTCATAGGCACAATGCATCAAGGTATAAAGAACTAGGATGGTGTTGTACCTAGTGCGATGGAATTTGACTCAACAATCAAATAGGAGTATTTTTATTGACACCTAACTTACGAAAACCTTGCTAGAATGCACTTCAAAAGTTTCAAACATCTCAGAACAAAACATTGAAAGGTATAACCTATCAATGCAATAGTCAACAAGCTATCCAAAATACCTTCCATACATACCTAACAAAGCAAGTATTCACCAAGTTATATTACAAGAACGTCCAACAAGCACAACAAACAAAAGATAATGATCAATGCCCCATTCCTTTCTCTCTAAATGATTTTGATTAGACATCATCGAGAGGTCATTGGAATGAGTACAATAAGATAAATCAAAGAGAAAGATCAATTACACAAACAAGTCAAAGTTCTTCATACCTCCAGCCAAAGGGATGTGTTTTGAGGATAAAAATCCAAAGTGATTGCCAAAGATAATGCTCATTGTAGTAAGGATTCATCCTAGGACATGTTAGTGGATGGTGGAAAGTTGATAGGTTGTTTGAAAGACTATTGATATAAGGTCGATTGACATGTTTTCGAATGATCAAGAGTTTGATTTTGCATTTAAAAGTTTGTTGTTTCGATTTTGATTTTGCATTTGAGTTTGTTTTTGTTGATTGTTGCGGTTGTTTCCATTTGTATTGCCAAAGGATGAAGGTGACGATTGATTTATTATGGATGAGATTATTGCTGGTGAAAGTGAAATGAGATAGATGGATTTTTTCAAATATTTGGATGTTTTGATGTTTTGAAATTTTTTGAGGTTGTTTTTGGTATTTTCAAGATGTTTTACAAATGTTTTGGTATTTTTTTAGATTTATGAATGTTTTTAGATTTTGTGTCTCAGGGGCTAATTATGACGTAGTTCAGACACCATGTTTTTGATGACCTATTTTTCTGGATTTTGATATGTTCTTGATGTTTTTTTGGATTTTCGCATGATTTTGACGATTTGGATATGTATATGTGTGACAATATCAAAGATATATTTTGGGATTTTGTTGAAAACCAAGCTAAGGATGATTGATCAGATCGATGGGTTGATGATTATAACATTGTTGAGGATACACAACAATGCAAGGATAGTGTTTAAGCAACACAAGGATTAGGATGGATATCCCAAGATGATGAGGGATTGATTGGATTTGATTGATCGTGATTTTGAAGCTTGATTTCGAACAAAATTTGTTCAAATGATTTGATGTGACGTTGACGTGCAAATTAGATGCGACTAATATTGATTGTTTGGATCGATGTTCAATGACATATAATGGTTGAAGGAACATCTTCTTGTAAAATTATGCCATGGGATAGTGATTTGGATATTTTTCTCACAAGTGGTTTGACCAATTTGATTTAACATTTGTCAATGTTCAGATCACCACCTAAGTTGGAAGATATAGATCAAGATGTATTCCCAAAGTAAGATATAAATATTTTCCCCCAGTGTCTAGTAATGTATGGAATGCCATGGATGAATGCTTGGATAGGAATATGGATGGATGGATATAGATTATCTTTAAAAAATAATGTTTTCAAATAGAGGAATGCTCAATTGGATAATGCATCATGGCTCAAATAATGTTGGGTAGGATAGGATCAATGAAAATGACTCATGTCAAGATGTCCACCATAAGCAAGTGTAAAGTGTGTACCAAATTTTTTTCAAGGTCAAGATAATTGAGACTATGGATGTAGATGGATGAAAATGGATTGGATAAATGGTTCATGGATGAATGGATTTATTATGGATGAGATGGATGGAATGTTGGATTTATTATGGATGGGATGAGATGCTTCTACTTGAATTAGTGCACACAGATGCTTGATTCTACACATGACGCATGTTTTCTAGGTTTTCATCATGGTACCTATCCAAAGTGCCACCATAGTGGTTTTCACTAAAGGACAATTTTTATTTTTACTATTTTATTTATTTTTTTATTTTTTTATTTTTTCTAAAAGATTTTAAGCCCATGTTGAACCGCCTGGTGGTGTTGATGTAGATGCTTCTATCATAATGTTCAATTGATATATCCTACTTGAAGAAGTTTCTTTTCCAAGATACACACACTTGAATGCAACTTTTGAGATTCCTTATCTGCTTTGTTGATATAGGAGTTAACTTTGTCTTTGTGCACACATCATGATAGAATGCCTTTTGAATCCTTATGATGAAGGGTGGTTGCCAATACATGGTTAATGTGAGAATTGGATATCATGCATGGAGGAGTGGATGGAGTGTGTTTAGGAATAAAATATGGATTGGTTGATAGTTTGGAACCTTTGACTTTCCAAACCTGTGAAGATGAGCAATGATGGGTGCATATGACTTGGAATTAGGACCAACTACTTGATATACTTTGTACGTTGCTTGAGAAGCCTGCTTTTTCCTTTGTGGACACCTTTGATGGATACTTTCCCCTTTTCTATTTTTCCCCATAGTTTCTTTGACTAATGGAGTTTGACAAGGATAAACTTTCTTTGTATTTTTTGGTATCCATGTGTATTTGATTTTTCCATTATGCTTCTCTACTTATTTTGATTTGATAACATTATTTGTGCTTTGATTCAACTCTTTCTTTTAATGTTGGTCCCAATTCATGGATTGGGTGATGGGTGGACGAAGATTCATGACATCGCTGGTTGTAGTATTGACATTGGTTTCACCATAATGACTCTTCATGCTCCCCATGTTGATTCTTGCACTAGATAAAATTGGCCCTAGTATTATAGAGGTATCACTAATATTTTTAGATCCCTTGATTGTCGAATAACCAAGACCTTGATGGTTAGTATTTCCAATAATTTGCACTAGTTCTAGGATTCCATGTTCATGTAGGCCTAATCCTCTTCCTTGATAATTCATCTATTGAAACATTTTATTTGCAATAGGATATTATTTACCTTAGAAACAAGGTGGTAATCCTTCTCTGCTCTATCATGGATCTTCAAAGATGATAACTTCTTCATTGGCAAGATAGCTTTCCCTTAAAAAGGTAAGTGATTCAAGTTTATAAGTGATAGGATCCTCCATGTGTTAGATAGCTTCCTAATTGTTATCTTTCATTCGATCTTGTGGAATATTAGATTTTAATGCTTCTTCAAGAGGTGTCCATGATTCACTATCCCTGTAAAAGTCTTCCTTATAATTCATTTTTTATATTTCTTCACAAGATGTTCATGATTCACAACTTATATAGAATCCCTCTTCATGACCCATTTCTAATGTCTCTAGATTTTTTTGTATCTTGATCATGTGTAAAAATGTTAAGAGTAGGAGACTCTTGTTCCTTGGTAATGATATCAAGAGTAGGAGACTCTTGTTTTGAATCTAGATCATCTACATGTCCATTAGGAGTAAGCATCTCATGGGTAGATGGAGGAATATGTACTACATGGATATGATCATCATTTGTGACATCTTGTATAGATAGGAGAGTGTCCATTAGATCATTGTAGTATCTTGGAGATATGAATTCTTGATCTTGAATGATTTCAGAATTTCTTTTGACATTCTTTGGATCAAGTTCCTGACATAGGTTCATTTCAAAGGATGGAATGCTTACAAAGGGTTCTTGGATGTCTTCATTAGGAATAGGAAGAAACTCAATATCCTCTTGATCTTTAAGTGAACTTGGATCAAATTTTTTTGATAAAGGGTAAAACAGGTTTTATAGGGACCTAAAACCACAAATTTTACAACATTAAAGATAGGGAAAAAAAGTCCAACAAGAAACACTAGTTGCACGAAAGGAAAATACTAGAGAAAGTAGCAGCCAACTGCAACAAACCAGACAACAAAAAACTGGCCACAATTAACCTAGAGTCTTAAGGACAGACTCTGTCTCCGCCTCCAAGTTCTACATGTCATGAACTCCTTTCTTAAAAATTTGAATCATCTTTGGAGTAGGGGGAGCCTTTCTCTTCAGGTTGGCCCTCGTTCTCTTTGAGATGTCAGCATCCATCTCCTAGCTTTTATCATTGGTTTCCTCCAGATCCACCACCAAAGACCCCTGTTGGGCTCTGTCTAACTCTCAGTCATAGCATTAATTATTATGGTATTATTTCTGGCCATTTGATTGTTTTGCTCTGCAATGATTTTGATGGTATTTTTCATTTTCTCAATGTCAATTTCAATATTTATGATCTTGTCAGTGTGGTACATAGTATATTTGTTGAGATCGTAATCTCTTTGTTTTGTATCTTTCTTTTCAATCACATCAATCTTGGCTCCCAACTCTTCCAATTTACTTTGAAGGGCCCAATTTTTTATCTTTAGCTCATTAATTTCATTGAAAGTCCATTTCAAAATTTTGAAATGGGTATCAACATTATTTTTAGCTAAATTCATATCATCCACAGAGGGTTCCCTACTAGTGTTGAAATAAGTTTTATCAGGGTCTGGAGTAGCGGGGGAGTCGGCTCTAGCAATTCTATCCAACAACAGGTCAGCACTTGGCTCATTATTGTTGGCACCAGACGCCTCAAATTTAGGGGAATCTTCAGAATAGGAGACAAGGTTTTTAGCCTATGGATTCTTATCAACAAGACTAGTCTTGAGGGAGGGGCTTCCCGGATCAAACACAACATGAGCTTTAATAGAAATTGGGTTAGGGTTTTTTTTGCCACAAAGGATAGCAGGCAGGCTAAGGACAGTTCTAGCTGGACTTAAATTGAGCAAAAACCTCAAGTAGCTAGGTTCAGTATCATCTTCCTCAGAATCAAGAGGGGCTTTCAGATTAGCAGGGATGGGAATTTTTTGGTAATGTTCAACAATTAATCTAATCAGCCAGTATGCAAAATAGGGAATCTTCTAGGGTTTTTCTTATGATCATCCAAACTTTTCCTCAGAGAACAAAAAAGATAGTAGGGGAACGAAACCATTGCCTTGTAGTGGAAGTGGTTGAGCAGGGAAAAGTGATAGCCATAGACCCTAGTGAAACGACCATCCATAGTTATGTACTCCATGATGACCCATAGGACCTTTCTCCAAAGGGCTTTTATGGTGTCGGCTTCAAAGTAGCTGTTAGCCATTTTCACTAGATTCAACCTTTCTTTTTCTTTTTTTGGAAATCTGAGTTGAGGATCCCTTCAGTATCTATAACCATGAGGTCAAAGGATGTCAATATGTCTTAGAAAGGACCATTGCTAGGCTTTGGTGAAAAATGTTGATCACGCTTTGGAATAAATTCCTAAGATATGTTCTCTAACTCATTAGGTGATGTAGAGACATTTTCAACATGATCATTGGTCAATGGATCGTGGATTATGTCAATAGGATCAAACAATTATAACACTCCTTGAAATAGATCATTGTTTAAGGGGTCTTCATCATGACTAAAAAGTGACTCTTGATGTATGTTGATTTGATTGTTGGAGGAGGTGGAAATATCTTCAAGGTGCTAATTGATGGATAGATCTTGATCATTATTTTTAACAATTGTGGTGGAGAGATCATGATTTTTTTCAAATGATGTTAACATTTCTTGAATTTGATCATTGTTGGGTATTGTTGGTGGACTTTGATCATGATTGAAAAGTGACTCTTGATACATGTTGATTTGATCATTGGATGAGGTAGAAACATCTTCAAGACCTACTCATTGATGAATAGATCTTGATCATTGTTTTCAACAATTATGGTAGAGATATTGTCAATATTTTCAACCATAGGATCAAATGATGTTAACATTTCTTGAATTGGATCATTGTTGGGTATTGTTGATGGATTTTGATCATGATTGAAAAGTGACTCTTGATATATGTTGATTTGATTGTTGGATGAGGTAGAAACATCATCACAGTGCTCATTGATGGATATATCTTGTAGACATGCAAAATCAACATCATGCATCTAAATCTAACTAATTAACATCAAATTATTTTGTTAATCAATTAAAGAAATTTATTCGATTAAATTCCTCCTTAAATTAAATAAATCAACTTTATTTAATTTGACCCTCACATACCTCTTTGATTAAATAAATCAATTATATTTAATCAAAATCCTAATGTCCCTCTTTTGATTAAATAATTTACTTTATTTAATTAATCTCTAAGGTCATCCATTTAAATTAAATAAATTCATCTTTATTTGATTTAGCACTAACATCATCCTCTTTGATTAAATAAATCAAATCCTTATTTAATTAAATCTAAAATCATTTTCTTCTCATTTTGATTTGTTTTAATCCTAAAATCTAAGTCAAAAGTCAAAATCACCCAATCTTCACTTAAATAAATCAAACCATGATTAATCCTAATCGTAATACTCTTTTATCTAGCTATTGCAACTTGTGCAAATAAATCAATTTAATTGATTTAATAAATCTTCCCTTTTCATTCAAAAAAGGAATCAAGAGGGAATATTCTTCCATTTCAAATCTCCCTCCCAAATGTCTTGTCCTCCAACATAGCATTAACTCATCTTACATTGTCTCTTACATGTCCCCCACTTGGCATTTAAGACTCTTTCTTCTCCCTCCAACAAGCAAACATTCAAATTTCAAATTTGAACCTAATAGAATTTATCACGCACATTGATCAAATTATGCACAAACTTCCTCCATTAACATGTTGACAAGTGGCATATTTTCATTGGCTCATGGTTTGTCCCACATCCTCCATGTTCTTCAATCCTCCATCATACTTTCTTATAAATAGAGGCCTCCTTTATTGTATTAATCCTCCACAATCTTCTCCATAATCTCAGTCATTTGAATCCACATCCATCATCCAAGAGCTTATCAAGGATTGGGAAAGGGATTCTTTCCACATCAAAGAAGCACCAATCCACTATGGGATAGAGTTTGATTCTTGCTTTCTTATGCTTTCACTTAATATATTTGATATCTTACTTCTTTGTTTGCATAGGTAGCATGATCCAATATTTCATAGGGATGCTTGATTTGTTTTATTTAAGTTTTACTAGTAACAATGTTAATAGTTGTTTGTGTTTAGTATTTTCATATTTTAACATCCACATTATGGTGCTAGAAGGAGGGCTATAATATGCATTTCAAATTTTTAGTTAGTGGTTTGTTTTTCCTTCTTAGAAAAAAATCAATTTATCGAAATGCCTTGTTAAATGGTCAGTCATTCCAAATATACTTAACATGCAGAGATGTTAAAGCATTCAGGGAAACAAGGGCACTCTTTATTGGATTTATGTTCGACTAAACTACATTTTTCTTAATCTTGAATCTCTATACTTCCAATCTGGATTTCAAGCAAAGACCTTGTATGCTTTGTATCCATTTGTAGTCGTTCAATTTCTTCTTTGAGAAGCTTTATAGAAATTTGATAGGGATGATTCAACTCTAAGTATTGTTTTCTTCCTTCACTAACCATAAGTTCAATTTCATTAGTTTTTTTTTGTTTCAATGTTTTATTCTATATAAGAAAAAATTCCAACCTCTTTGTTGACATAGCTTCCTATGACTGTGTCTCATCTAAATGCAAGCATGTCATTAGACTCCATCAATTGAACTTTAATGAATCATAATCAATGAACATATTTTTTATATTTGTGGTTCAATCGAAAGACATCTGCTTCACTTTTCTCCTAAATGTCTATAGCTTCTTCCTAAAATTTGCATAATAAATACTATCTCTTTCCCATCATCCTTAGCCTTCTATAACACTTCTACCCATCTCCTCAATGTCCTTTATTTTTGTTGCAACTGGATGGCATCTCATAAGCAGCTTTCTTTTGAATAAAATGACAGTAGTGCTTATGACAAGAGGAGAGTAAAGAAATTCCAGAAAGGAGTGGCGTTGGATTATTTTCTACCAGTTGGAAGCTACTTCACCACGTGGTGCCTATTGCAATACAAACCTTTTCATTTTAAAGGTAATGACTGTTAATCCTGTATTCCTTGTAGTATTGATGTTGAATGTTTTTTGGTAGTTCAAGTAAATGTTGCTTTCTAAAGATAAGTTGATTACATATGGAAATACGCTATTCTTTTCTTCTATCCTTTGGACTTCGCTTTTGTCTATGCCATAATGCATAAATCGCTACTTTTAGTGATAAATACTCAGAGAATCTCTTCCTTCAAAGTGTTTTATTAACATATTTTCCATATTTTTGTTTTTTGGGTGGAACATTTGAATGGTTGAACCATCACTTTTGGGCACTCGTTAACTTGTGAAATTTTCTAGATATTAAATAAAGGATAAAGGCTGGTTGTTAGATCCCAGTCACACCCTCCTTTTTGCTTGCACTAAAAGGGGATTTTTGGAACAACGTATGGTCAACCATCACAACATTCAACAAGGAATGTGAACTATTTGACAAAATTTTTCCGAGTGATGTTCCAATTCAAAAAAAATTCATGGTTATTTATTGTAGGGGATGAAAGTTTCAAATAATCTATGTCAGTGGAATGGCTTGAATCCTCTCATCAATGGCGAGGATCTGACAAAATAGTATCAAATCTACAAAGGAAGATAATCTTCAAATATTTAAGGTATGTGTTATCTTTCAAACCTTGGTTTTCAAGTCATTCGATGCAGATATGTTCAGATTTAGTTCATCTATGACTGTTCAGAAGATAAACCACAAGATGCACATGACTGGTATAGCCTACCAGAAGATAAACCATGAGATGCAACTTGCAGTTCTTTGAATATAATATTGTTGTTCAAAGTTACTTCTAGGTTTGGTGATTGACTAGTTTACTTGGCATTGAAGTTGCGTTCTTCAAATCTTTGATTTGCTTGTTTAACCACGTCTTTATGTTTTACTGTCTTAGTCAACTTGGGTCCTTTTATGGCCATGTTTCTGTCTTAATCAAGTATGCTTCATTAAATTTCTCAATATTGATGTTGTTGTCTTAATGGTGTTTTAGTGAATGCTGGTTTAAAGTAAAATCTTGCACATATTGACTTTTTAGTGACTTTTTAGTGCCAATTAATTGTTGTTAAAGTGTATGATATAAACCTTAATTTAATATAGCGATCTTTGTGCAAGTCAATGAAAAAGTCACCTAAGCTTGTTGAGGGCATATCGGCCATCTTCAACACAATATTTTTGTTGAATATCACAGGCTCTTCGATTTGAACAAGCGATCTCAGTGTGCTAAAATTCTAATCTTAATGGATTTTGTTTTGATCTATTCATTTTTAAAGGGATGCATCATTTAGAGTTTTTTATTTTATTTTATTTTAATTTTTTGGGAAAATGTCTATGCTTTTAGAGGGGCTATGTGCGAGTTGAGGACATGTATCTAAACTCTTGCATGTAGGATTTGTTATTTCCTTTCTTCCTATGTAGATGATTTATATCTATCTTCATTGCTTGTATTTTTATTGCTTGTTGTTCTTTAAGAAAGGCACCATCATTCATATTAGGTATTGAGTTACTTATTGTTGGCATTGCTACCATCAACAATATCGTGGCATGTGATAAATGTGAAAAAGACTATTATTGTTATTGTTGCCTCTTAACCAAGTGCAAACATAGTCTCTAGGAATCGTGATTAATTGAGGAAGGTCATCGGTGATTGGTTGATACATGGAGTTAGAGCCATCAAAGCTGATAGGGCATCCTACAATATTTAGAATATTGAATCTCCAATTAATGTTTGTTAATCATACATATTAAATATGATTTTTTTATAAATACAACCACTCAACAATACCACCCCAATGGGGTTTGAACCACGGTGGCAAGAACAACAATGCCACCTTTAAACCATCACACCATGCCACTATTGGCAATCTCCAATTAATGTTAATGTTGTAGTGATGTCTTTATTTTTTTTCATGAAAACTTAAAGCTTTGGCTAGTCATTTACTTTGACTCTTATTGTGTAGATCTTTTGCTAGCACGTAATCCTTCTTGAGAATTGATTAGTGCAAAAGGGAGGCTCTGCATTTAATTTTTTCTGCATTTAAATTTAAAATATCAACCTGTTCGCTGACATCAAAATTTATATCATTCGCAACAACACAAAAAATTTCCATGATGACAATTGTTATAGAGTATTGTGAATTCAAAATGAAAAGATGCTTTTCACATGTGTTTATGATTCTTGGGGCAGCGATCGATCACTACCAATGAATAGATTGTGTTTAGTGTGCATTTATGTGACACTGGTTAAAACATTTATTTTGTCTCACGTTTGAGCGTACAATGTAGAGGGAAGTCATAGTGGAGCAAAACCT
The DNA here is from genome assembly GCA_007258455.2 of Sequoia sempervirens. Classification (NCBI taxonomy): domain Eukaryota; kingdom Viridiplantae; phylum Streptophyta; class Pinopsida; order Cupressales; family Cupressaceae; genus Sequoia; species Sequoia sempervirens. The sequence goes on along the minus strand of VDFB02062264.1, from coordinate 32,269 downwards.
TCAAGTGGTGGGATCAAAATTCAATTGCAGTGTGAATCTCTGACTATTTGATTACATTTAATTTGGCTGTAATTTGTATGGTTTTGTTGTTTGATTAATTTACCTCCATTACGTAGTGATTATTAAATGCTCATTCAAATTTTAAACTGTAATATTAAATGTGAATTCTGACAAATTTGTTTTAGTAAATGTGAATTGTGTTTTTTTTTTTAATGCTACATCTTTCACATGATTTGCATTCAAATTCTATTTGGGGAATGCTAAAATCTATCTTTATTTGAGGAATTAGGTTTTGATTTTAATGCTAAATTTTTTAAATGATTCCTTGAAATAAATCTCATTTCTAATATTTTAAATTTGTACTATTTGTAGGGTTTGCTTAAAGAATCAATGGCATTGGAATCAAATAACATAAATAGATTTGGGTTGGAAACTTGAGCATTGAACTTGAAATTTGACAAAACATTTTTAAATGCTTATCATAATAAACCTAGATCTTCTATTTTCTACTTTTGTTTTTTGTTTTAGGCCAACTAACTTCTATTTTGGGGTTTAAAATTAACCATTGATTTGATTTCTTCAAGTTGGGCTAAAATTGAACATAGAAACTTATTAGACATTGCTTTTTGGGCTAAGAATTTAATAAAAAAACTTCAAACATTTGATTTGGTGCTATAAAAAGAATTCACTTTTGCTTTGAGGATAAAATGAACATGTGTTTTCATGTTTTGTAATCCTTTTCACAAAATAATATCATTTAAAAAGGCGTATGCACTTCTCTCGCACTTCATAGTGATCTTGAGAACCAAAAGTCTTTTTGTGGTATGAAGTTGTCAAAAAGATTGCCTCCACATTTCAATTTGGGTTTAAAATTGACAAATCTTGCGAGTGTGAGTGGAACATATTGCATGTGTTCTCTCTTTGTTTCTCAACAAAGATCGATTGAACTATGAATGTGTTTTCTCTCTTTTGTGTTATCTTAGAGGGCCTACCTTGTGGGAAAAAGTAATCACCCAAGGGAACAACCCAACCAGGAACATGCTAAAGCCAAGCGACTTCCACCTTGGATATAAGTGTGGGTACTTAAGGAAGGGAAAGTTTCATGAGGATTGTTCTGATGATAAGGGAATCAATGGTCTCTCATTGCATGGATGATACCCTATGAATGGAATTCCCACATTAAAACCCCTTGTTTGAATGGCCAAAATCCTTATCTATTTGTTGGTGCAAGAATGGTCATTTTGAAGCTACCCCAAACTATTTGAACTTTTAGTAGAGATGGAAAGTATTCCATGGGAGATTCATGGGTACTGATGCTTGGCTGACCCGAGAAGTGAGTGCACTGTAAGGGGGAGCCTGTGTGGTCGAGTATCTAATCATCTGCTAAAAGTAGTTGTAGATGGACTTATCTAAATGGGGACTCAAAAAATATTGTCTCAAATATCCATAGGGTTGTGCATGACATTGGAAACAAAACGATTTGCTTGATTTCAAAACATTGGAAAAACAAACATTCAACATGAGCATCAAATTTCAAAACCTTTAGGAGAAGCAAATATTCTTGGACAAATTCAAGTGCTATTGCTTTCCCTTGGGATTCTCATCCTTAGAGGCTTCTAAGCATATGGATTTCATCTGAATTTTCTCCTACTAAAGTCAACATTAGGTAACCTTTTCCTTGATTTCCACATAATGCACTTTGTGGAATGAAAGAAAATTAGGACATTGGACATCTAGTTTTAAAAGCTAATTAAGAGAGTGTTTGTAGTAAAAAGAACTCATTAAGAAAATTTATAGAAAAATTGGACCCCACACATGTGCTTGGTATCTTTTGGTCATATGGTTTTCATGCAAACATTGTTCTTTTGGTTTGAACTACTCTTAGGGAAAATCATGTTCTTCACTATCTTGGTCTTGTAAACAAGGTTCTCCTTAGGTTAATTTAGGATCAATTCAAACACTTCATCCATCCCAAACATTTATCATCTCATCCCACAAACAACTTTAGATCTTTGGAAACATCATTTTAAACTTGCGTAAATCATCAAAATCACCTTGTTTATTTAGGAGTACGAGAATGCATCCTTTTTCATACCTCTAGTTAAATCAACACCCTTTTGAACAAGTTCATCCTAACATAAAATCTAACATCTTAGGGTTTACAAGTTCATTATCCAATCAAACCAATCAAAATAAAATCCTAAGTCTAGCATTGATCCAAAGTTCCTAAAAAAGTTCAACACCCATATCACCCACCCCTTTCATCCTTGATCTCATCATTGGTCCTAAATTCCTCATAGGTCAACAAGGTCAAAACACAAGAAGAACATGAAATATAAACTTGATCCATACATCATGAGTAATCCAAATCAACAAAACTATCAAAGCCTTACAATGCCACTTAGTTATCAAAACTCACATTCATACAATCCATACATGGGATCACTATCTCCTACAAACCTTAATGGTACAACAAATGTGAGTATGCCTAGTCAAAATTTTGGAACACCTTTCTTGATGGTAGATTTAAATCCAAGACCAAAACTACAAATCTATCAACCAAACAATCAATGCATAATTCTTGAAACGAACAACATTATCCCACCAAATCCATACATGCCAAATGTGAATATACCAAGTACAAGTTTACCAAACATGAATATTTCAAAACCACACTTGGAATACTTTGGGATAAATGTGTTTACAAATCATACAAATTTTATTCAAAGTCCAAAAAATATGTTAAAAAATCCATGTATTAATCCAAGTTAAGGTAACACCATGCAAAATCAAGGAAATGTCATTCAAGTTACACAACAATGTTCAATTTAAACCTATCATGCCAAATCTAAGCATCATGTGAAGTTAGAACATTGTCCAAAATCAAAATTTTCATGATCCCATGCAAACACCACAAGTGTACATTCCAAACTTGCTTGAACAAAAGCCAAATCAACTATATCAAGGGTTTCAAGATCAAAATCAAAATAAAATTGCTTTACTTGCCAAAGTAATTGAATTATTGAGCCAAGAGACATTTTCACTCCAAAATCAATACATTCTACCATTGGTTGAACCATGTCATCAGAGACTTGAGTTATGTCCACAACCACATCAAGAAAAATATATCCAATGTCAAGAAGTCGGATATCAAGATCAACAACATCAACAAAAAACCCAATCACCACATCTCAAAGATCAATCACCACATCTCCAAGATCAATCATCACAAGGTCAATTTAAAGTATAAATCTCACAAGGTAACAAACGAAAAATACACACCACTTAGGAGACCAATCGAATCGGTCATGCAATAATTGGTACAAGAAAATATCATCAAATTCCCCATTTATAAGAATTATCAAGAGCCCCAAGTTAAACCACTAGGGTATAATGAGAAGCACCTTTGTGACTTTCACAAAGTAAAGGGACACACAACATCGAATTGTATTTGACTCAAAAATCTCATCCAAGACCTTATTGATCAAAAGATAATCACTATTTGGGACAATGATGAAGATTCAACCACTAGTGATAGCATTGACAATCTCTCCACCACAATTGTTGAAAACAATGATCAAGACCTATCCATCAATGAGCACATTGAAGATGTTTCCACCTCATTCAATGACCAACTCACCATACGTCAAGAGCCAATTTTTAGTCATCTATTTCAAGGAGTGTTAGAGTTATTTGATCCTATTGACATAATCCATGATCCATCAACCAATGATCATGTTGAAAATGTCTCTACATTATCTAATGAGTTAGAGGACATATCTCAAGGATTTATTCCAATGCATGATCAACATCTTTCACCAAAGTCTAGCAATGGTCCTTCCCAAGACATATTGACATCCATTGACTTCATGGTTACAGAAGGGATCCTCAACTCAACATTTGATCCAAGTCCACTCAAAGATCAAGAGGATATTGAGCCACTTCCCATTCCTAATGAAGATATCCAAGAACCCTTTGTAAGGAATCCATCCTTTGAAATTAACCCATGTCAAGAACTTGATCCAAAGCATGTCAGAAGTGATTCTAAAATCATTCAAGATCAAGAATTTGTATCTCCAAGCTACTACAATGCTCTAATGGACACTCTCCAATCTATACAAGATGTCACAAATGATTATCACATCCACATAGCACATACTCCTCCATCTACCCATGAGATGCTTTCTTTGGATGGACACGAAGATGATCTTCATTCAGAACAGGATTCCTTTACTCCTAACATTATTACACATTAAGAGAAAGTTATTGATTCCTATAGTCCAACTTAGTTGTCAACATCAAGATCAAATATATCCCAGATTCAAACAGAGGAAATCATGTATGAAGATATCCAACATTATCCACTCAAGGAAATAGGTTAGACAGAACAAGATATTATTGGGTCAATAGAGCAGCAAATTGAAATAACATCATATGCAATGGTCATTTATCAAAGAATGCTTACTAAACAAGACATCTCAAAACATGAAGAATCAAGGAATGAAGGTGCTACTACCACCATACTAGGGGAAACTATATCTCAAGAAAATGTCAATATAGGGAGCATGAAGAATCCTTATGGTGAAACCAATGCCAATGCTACAACTAGCCACGTCACTTCATCCACCCAAGACATATTGACATCCTTTGACCTCATGGTTACATAAGGGATCCTCAACTCAAAGATCAAGAGGATATTGAGCCACTTCCCATTCCTAATGAAGATATCCAAGAACCCTTTGTAAGGAATCCATCCTTTGAAATTAACCCATGTCAAGAACTTGATCCAAAGCATGTCAAAAGCAATTCTGAAATCATTCAAGATCAAGAATTTTTATCTCCAAGCTACTACAATGATGTAATGGACATTCTCCTATCTATACAAGATGTCGCAAATAATTATCACATCCACATATCACATACTCCTCCATCTACCCATGAGATGCTTTCTTTGGATGGACATGTAGATGATCTTCATTCAGAACATGATTCCTTTACTCCTAACATTATTACACATTAAGAGAAAGTTATTGATTCTTATAGTCTAACTGAGTTGTCAACATCAAGATCAAATATATCCCAAATTCAGATTGAGGAAATCATGTATGACGATATCTAACATTATCCGCTCAAGGAAATAGGTCAGACAGAACAAGATATTATGGGGTCAATAGAGCAGCAAATTGAAATAAAACCATCTAAAATGGTCATTTATCAGAGATTTCTTACTAAACAAGACATCTAAAAACATGAAGAATCAAGGAACAAAGGTGATACTACCGCCATACTGGGGGAAACTATGTCTCAAGCAAACGTCAACATAGGGAGCATGAAGAATCCTTATGGTGAAACCAATACCAATACTACAACTAGCCACGTCACTTCATCCACCCATCACTCCATCTAGAAATTGGGACCAACATCAAAAGAAGGATGTGAATCAAAGCAAGAACATCATCAAATAAAAAGAATTTGAGAAGAATAATGTACAAATCAAATACAAGTGGATGCCAAAGAATACAAAGAAAAAATATCCCTATCAAACTCCATTAGTCAAAGAAGCTATGGGGAAAAATAAAAAAGGGAAAAGTATCCATCAAAGGTGTCCAAAAAGACAAAACAAGGCTTCCCAAGTGACGTACAAATTATATAAAGTAGTTGGTCCTAATTCCATGCACACTTCTGTATCCACCCATCATTGCTCATCATCCCAAGTTTGGAGAGTCAAAGGTTCCAAACTATCAATCAATCCATCTTTTATTCCCAAACACACTCCATCCACACCTCCATCCATGATATATAATTCTCAAATTGACCATGTATTGGTAGCCACCCTTTATCATAAGGATTCAAAAGGCATCCTATTGTGATGTGAGCACAAAGACAAAGTTAACTCTGGTATAAACAAAGTAGATCAGGAATCTCAAAAGTTGCATTCAAGTGCATGTATCTTAGCAAAACAACTTCTTCAGGCAGGATATCGATGGCACATTATGGCAGAAGGATCTACATCAACACAACAAGGTGGTTCAACATGAGCTTAAAATATTTTAGATATATATATATATATATATATATATATATATATATATATATATATATATATATATATATATGAAAATCCAAAAAAAAAGAAAATGATTGAAAATAGTAAAGAAAAAAATCGTCCTCTAGTGAAAACCACTATGGTGGTGCTTTGGGTAGGTACCATGATGAAAACCTGGAAAATAGGCAAATGTTATGTGTAAAATTGAGCATCTACATGTGCCACTTCAAGAGAAAGCACCTTATCAAATCCATAATAAATCCAACATCTCATCCATTCATCCATGAACCATATATCCAACCCACTTCCATCTTCCATGTTATCTTGATCTTGAAAAAGTTTGGTGCATGCCTTACACTTGCTTATGGAAAAAATATTGACATGAGTCATTGATCCTATCCTATCCCAATGTTATCTAAGACTTGAAGCACTATCCAAATGAGCATCCTCTATTCAAACACCTTATCTTAGCACAAGATAATCCATATCCATACATCCATATGTACACTTATCCAAGTTTCCACCAAGGGCATTCCATACATTGTTAGACATTGGGGAAAGTATGTACATATTTCTTTAGGAATAAATCTTGATCTATATCCTCCAACTTATGTGGTGATCTGAACATTGGAAAATCAAATTGGTCAAAGCATTTGTGTGCCAAAATCCAAGTCACTAGCCCATGACACATTTTGATGAGAAGAAATTCCTTATCAAGCTTCATCTTTCATAGAACATCAATCCAAACAATCACTATCAATCGCATCTAATTTTCACTTCAAATGTCACATCAAACCATTCAAAATGAGTTTGTTCCAAAACCAAGCTTCAAAATACTGATCAATCAAATCCAATCAATCGGTCATCATCTCGGGGTATCCTTCCCAGCCCTTGTGTTGGTTAACACTATCCTGACAGTGTTGTGTATCATCAAAAATGTTATCATCATCAATCTTGATGAATCGAATCCAATAAATCACTCATCATCTTGGGATATCCTTCCTAATCCTTGTGTTTTTTAAACACTATCCTTGCATTGTTGTGTATCCTCAATAATGTTATCATCATCAATTCTTTGATCCGATCGATCAACCTTAGCTTTTTTTTCAACAAAATCCCAAAATGGAGCACTAATATCATCACACATATCCATATCCAAAACACCAAAATTGGGAAAAAAATCCAAAAACATTAAAAAAACCAAGAAAATCCAAAAAAATCCAAAATCATATCACAATCCAAAAACACTCATAAAAATAGAAAACGTAAAAAACATGGAATTTGAACTACATCATCTCTGGGGTTAAACATAGGCAAGGATAATCTTTGATCAACCCCCAAGACACATAATCCAAAAACATTCATAAAATCTCATAAAACACCAAAACATTTGCAAAAAGTTTGAAAATACCAAAAAATAGCCTCAAAACATTTCAAAAAAATCAAAAACATCCAAATATTTGAAAAATCCATCCATGTCATATTTCTTTCACCTGCAATACACATCACTCATAATAAATCAATATCCTCAAACTTTGGTGAAATAGTTAGAAACAAGTCTAATAGGTTAAAAGTGGAAACTCAAACATCAAGGTTTCAAGTGTAGGTTAGTATGTAAACAAGTTGGTCAACTCTTTGTGTCAATAGCATATCTTCCAATTAGTCCCAAATAAATCATTTGATATCATCATGTCCTAGGATGCATCCTTCCTAGAATTGACATCAACATCAGGCATCACTGTAGTTTAGTCTTGGCTAGTGGTATGAAGAACATTAGCTTGTTTATTTACTTTATCTTTGTCTTTTGACTTATCTTATTGTACTCATTTTGATGACCTCTCGATGATGTTCCAAATGAAGGGGTTTAGAAAGAAAGGAATGGGGAAACGATTAGTATATTTTTATCTACTGTGCTTGTTGGATATTCTTATAATATAACCTTGGTCATGCATGCTTTGCTTGGTTTGTAGGGAGGGTGTTTTAGGTGTCTTGTTGACCACATAGGAAGGATTTCTTTTCTTTGTTTTGGTCTAAGATATTTGAAATATCTAAACTACATTCTAAATAAGGTTTCGTATTATAGACCTGTGAACAAGGATACTCCTATCTGATTTTCAAGTCGAATTCCATCACACTAGGTGTAACACCATCCTAGTTTTTTATACCTTGATTCATCATGCCTATGTGTGTTATCAAACATAAGCTAAGTAGCCCTTTTAAAGTCCCAATTCCTGATAAGAAAATCATCCATCTCTCATCATCATCTCTAATAAATTTGGCTTGTTGAATCCTCCTGTCATCATCTCATTTCTTCTTTTCCATGCTAACATCATACCAGGATAGTTAATCATCATTGCCAGTGCATCTATCCTGCATCCACAAACCGTCAACATGTTGCATATCATTCACATGGATTTTCATCATCACATAATATAGATATGTTAGTATAAGCATATCATAAACCATATATTTGCATAAAAATCCATTGCATAGCCATATAGGCATCATTCATTTCATCCATCTCACATGCATTGCATCATAATTTTAAGTTTTTTAGGGCAATATAGATTGGTTATTCTAAGCATCATAAAACCATCTCATTTGCATCATCATCATAACCATATGTACATCCATCTTGAACCTCTTTGTCTCAAGATTGACCCTCAAATCAAACTTTTCACTCCATCTCTCGAGGGGGCAATGTACCAATATAATTCTTTCCGCTCGGGCATTCAAAAAAATCAGAATTTTTTTTACTTTGATATTGGCAAGGTTATTCTTTGAATCAATGCAACAATTGCATTGCTTCAAAGAGGGGCCAAATTTAGACATGCAAAATCCACATCATGCATCTAAATCTAACTAATTAACATCAAATTCTTCTGTTAATCAAATAAAGCAATTTATTTGACTAAATTCCTCCTTTAATTAAATAATTTAACTTTATTTAATTTGACCCTTGCATAACTCTTTGGTTAAATAAATCAATTGTATTTAATCAAAATCCTAACGTCCCTCTTTTAATTAAATAATTTACTTTATTTAATTAATCTCTAAGGTCATCCATCTAAATTAAATAAATTCATCTTTATTTTATTTAACATTAACATCATCTTGTTTGATTAAATAAATCAAATCCTTATATAATTAAATCTAAAATCATTTTCTTCTCATTTTGATTTATTTTAATCCTAAACTCTAAGTCAAAATTTAAAATATCCTAATATTCACTTAAATTAATCAAACCATGATTAATCCTAATCCTAATCCTCTTTTCTCTAGCTTTTGCAACTTATGCAAATAAATCAATTTAATTGATTTATTAAATCTTCCCTTTTCATTCAAAAAAGGCATCAAGAGGGAATATTCCTCCATTTAAAATCTCCCTCCCAAATGTCTTGTCCTCCAACATAGCATTAACTCCTCTTACATTGTCTCTTACATGTCCCCCACTTGGCATTTAAGACTCTTTCTTCTCCCTCCAACAAACCAACTTTCAAATTTCAAATTTGAACCTAATAGGATTTATCATGCACATTAATCAAAATATGCACAATCTTCCTCCATTGACATGTTGACAAGTGGCATCTTGTAATTGGCTCATGTTTTGTCCCACATCCTCCATGTTCTTCAATTGTCCATCATACTTTCTTATAAATAGAGGCCTCCTCTATTGTATTTTTCCTCCACAATCTCAATCATTTGAATCTGCATTTGTCATCTAGGAGCTTATCAAGGATTGGGAAAGGGCTTCTTTGCACATCAAAGAAGCACCAATCCACTATGGGATAGAGTTTGATTCTTTCTTTTTTATGCTCTCACTTAATATATTTGATATCTTACTTCTTTATTTCCATAGGTAGCATGATCCAATATTTCATAGGGATGCTTGATTAGTTGTATTTAAGTTTGACTAATAATGTTAATAGTTGTTTGTTTTCAGTATTTTCATATTTTAGCATCCATAGATCTTGATCATTTTTAAAAAAAATTGTGGTGGATGAATTGTCACTACTATCACTAATGGTTGAATCTTGATCATTGTCCTCAACAATTATTATTTTTTGATCAATAAAGTCTTGGATGAGATTTTTGAGTTGAATACATTTTGATGTTTCATGAATATTTTCTCTATGATACTCACAATAAGATCTACCCCTATTCTAAGGGAGGTCTAAGATAGACTTGAAAGCACTTTCCTTTGGAAGAGTGATAATTATTTCATCAAGTATCTTTCTTAGCACTGATTTGATTAGATCTCCAAAACGAGTGTATTCATGTTTCTGATCTTGTGAGATTTGTGCTTGTTGAGGTGATTCTTGTTGTGATTGATCTTGGAGATGAGGTGATTTATCTCTGATATGTGGTGATTGGGTTTGTTGTCGATGTTGTTGATCTTGATATCCAACCTCTTGACATTGGAGATATTGTTCTTGATGTGGTTGTTGACACAACTCAATGATTTGATGACATTGTTTAACCAATGGAAGATTGTATTGATTTTGGGGTGGAGATGTCTCTTGGCGTAGTGAATCAAATATTTTTTTAAGTATAGCAATTTGATCTCATAAAATTTGATCTTGATTTTGATCTTGACACCCTTGATATAGTGGATTTGGTTTTTGTTCAAGTAGATTTGGAATGTATACTTGTGGTGTTTGTATGGGATCATGGACAATGTTCTGATTTAGGATGATGTTTAGATTTGGCATTATAGGTTGAAATTGAACATTGTTGGGGTTGGGAATCACATTGTCTTGATTTAGGTAACTTGATTTTGCATGGTGTTACCTTGACTTGGATCAATACATGGAGTCATTAACATATTTTTTGGACTTTGAACCACATTTGGATGATTCACAAACATATCTACCTCAAAGTTTACCAAGTGTGGATTTGAAATTTTCATGTTTGGTAAAATTGTACTTGGTATATTCACATTTGGCATGTATGGATTTGGTGGGATAATGTTGTTTTGTTTAAGACTCATGCATTGATTGTTTGGTTGATATATTTTTAAGTTTGTACTTTGATTTAAGTCTACCATAGGGAAAGGTGTTCCAAAATTTAGATTGGGCATACTCACATTTGTTGTACCATTGAGATTTGTAGGAGATAATGATCCCATGTATGGATTGTATAAATTATGTGAGTTTTGATAATCAATTGGAATTGTAAGGATTTAATAGTTTGGTTGATTTAGATTACTCATGATATATGGATCAAGTTTATATTCCATGTTCTTCTTATGTTTTGACCTTGTTGACCTTTAAGGGATTTAGGACCAATGATGAGAAGAAAGATGAAAGGGGTGAATGATATGGGTATTGAACTCTTAGGAACTTTGGATCAATGCTAGACTTTAGGATTTGATTTTGATTGTTTTGATTGGATAATGAACTTGTAGATCCCAAGATGTTGGATATAACCTTAGGATGAACTTGTTCAAAGAGGTGCTAATTTAACTAGGCATATGATAAAGGATGCATTCTCACTCCTAACTAAACAAGGTGATTTTAATGTGTTTGATGATTTACCCAACTCTATAATGATTTTTCCAAATATCTAAAGTTGTTTGTAGCATGCAGATGATAGTTTGGATGGATAAAGTGTTTGATTTGATCCTAAATGAACCTAAGAAGAACTTTGTTTACAAGACCAAGACAGTGAAGAACATGCTTTTCTCTAAGAGTAGTTCAAACCAAAAGACCAATGTTTTTATGGAAGATCATAAGACAAAAGATGACAAGCACATGTGTGGGGTTCAATTGATTTAGTCTTGGTTAATGAATTGCTTTTACCACATCCACTTTCTTGCTTATATTTTCAATTAAATGTCTAATGTCTCAATTTATTTTTATCCCACAAAGTCCATTATGTGGAAATCAAAGAAAGTAAGGAAATAGTTCCATAATGTTGACTTTAGAGGGAAAATTGAGATATAAATGTACTTAGAAGCCTCTAAGGATGAAATCCTTAAGGACAAGCAGTAGCACTTGGATTTTTCAAAAGTATTTTCCTCTCCTAAAGGTTTAAAATTTGATGACCTCATTCAATGTTTGTTCTCAAGATTTTGGATCCAATCAATGTGTTTAACTGACTCAAAGATTGCACAATCCTAGGATGGAAGAGAAAATATTTGTTGAGTTCCCACTTGGATAAATCCAGCTGCGCTTATTTAGAGCGGATGGCTAGAAGCTTGACCACACTGGCTCCCCTCCACAACACTCACTTTTATGGGTCAGCCAAGCTTCAGTTCTCATGAGTCTCCCATGATGAACTTTTCATACAAAGAACTGCAAATATGTGGGATGGATCTAGAGGTTTGACCTCCTAACGCCAACAAATATTGGGATTTTGGATTCTAAAAAAAGGTTCATAGTAAGGGCATCTAGTTTAGGGGGTGCAATGATAAAATCCTTGTGAGAGATCTCCCAACCCTTAGAATGAGGTCTTTACACATCATAAAGATACTAAGGAAGAGTTATTATGCACCACTTCCCATTGTTTAGATTTTCATCGCAACCACAAATTTATATAGTGGTTTAGAAGAGCTTGGCTTATGCTCATTACCACTTGGGTCTTTCTCTTGGGGTGAGTACTTTTTCCCACCAAGGAAGGCCCTCTAAAGGAAAAAAAAAGTGAGTAAGTACATTCGTAGTTCTATCAATATTTGTTTGCGTGAACAAAGAGAGAACCACGCAATACACTTGACTCACACTAGCAAGATTTGTTCAATTTTTAGGAGCCCAAATTCAAAATGTGGAGGCAATCTTTTAGACAACCTAATATCACTAAAATACTTTTGATTCTCAAGATCACCGTGAAGAGAGAGAGCAGTGCATACACATTTGAACAATATTTAATTGTAAATAAGATTGTAAACAAGACAAGCAAAAATTCATTTTTAGTCTTCAAAGTAATGATGGATTGTTTTTATAGCACCAAAACCAAGTGTTTGAAGTTGCTTGTTCAATTTTAGACTGAATCAAAATTCTAGTGAGTTTCTAATTTTCTTTTTAACCGTTTGGAAAAAAATCAATCAATAATTAATTTTAAACCAAAATCAATCTAGTTGGCCTAAAACAGAAAACAAAAATAGTAATTGGGCACTCTAGACTATTACAATAAGCATTTAAAAATTCTCTTTCAAGTTCAATGTTCAATTCACCAATTTAAATTTGCTTGTTTGATTTTCATGTGAGAGAAAAACCACCACATTGTTTCCTCATGCCAACTTGCAAACATTACAAAGCTATCAGAAATAAGATTTATTTCAAGGAGTTAATGAAGCAATGCATTATGAAAAAGAGTTACCCTTGTCATTTAAATTCTCTGTAAAAACAAACAATGGTTAAAGAGCAATATTTGTTATGTCAAATCAAGAAGATGGAATAAGAAAATAATTCAATGTTGTGTTCCATTCTCTTAATCGAATGATAGCCCCTCCATTTCTGCGCCTTCACATGCATCGCCCAAGCAAAGAGAAAATGAGGATAAGAAGAGATCAACCAACCATTAAAGTGTATTGAAATGCTTTAACTTCTTCTGGAGCTATGAGTCATATATAACCAACACTCTACAACTCTATCAATGAGAGGAAATTGAAATAGGTCATTGAATAGATGATCCTTTCACAATCAATGTCAATTCCTTGTTACAACCATCTTGTGTAGACATTAATTTAATGAGAACAACAATGTGAATGAGATAGACAACAATGTTAATATTCCCTCAATGTATCGGATTTTGAGCAGCAATATGTGTCTGTTACTTACTCGTACTCATTGTCTACTTCCACTAAAGTTGAATGCTACAACTTGCATAGAAGTTAGGCATAATAAATGAATTCAATAGAAGTAATTCAAAGAAATGCAACATGTAGCAGTGATTTAATGTGAGTAAAACAACAATGGCTGACAATAGTAAGAGCATTAGTAAGGAATGGCCCAATAGTTTGTTAGCATAATTTACTCCTTCCACTTGTTTTTCACATAACAAAATCTTCTCAGAGACAGATATATACATTTAAAAAAAAAATAGAGAGATTTTGATCTAACATTCAGATCGAGATCCCATCAATCCACTGTTGGAGGAATAAATTTTCAAACATAAACATAATCTACAAATGAAAACACAATCTACAAATGAATAGCAATGGGCATGCAACTTAAAAGTTACTTGGAATAAATATTTTGCAATGATTTGAGAGCCATGATAATCTCTCTTCACTTAATCTTGCAATGATTTTTTATTTGAGATAATCTACACATAAAGATACCAATGATCTTCTATCCAAGAACACACCAAGTCAAAAAAAAGAAGTGTTGTTCAATTAGCAAAATCACAACTTATGTGGTTCGATCAATAGAACTGTTTTTACATTATGAGTGCAACAAGATATTCATGCAAAGAAGTTTCTTGTTGACTATTCCTTACGCTTATCTTGAATAAGAATTCTCTTCTATAAATGATGAAGAGTAAGTTGATTTATCTTCCACTATGTTAAACAAAATGGGTACCAAGAAATTGTTGTTTATGGCAACAACGACATTTATAATTGCTATGACAGTGGCTCAAGAGGAGAAGATGACTTACATATTAGGAGCACATGATAATAGGAATGATATGGGCCACATATAAGGAACACGAGCAGTATTTGTAGCAACTCTAAACTCGTCAAGTAATGCACTTCCTATTTATATCCTTGGAAGCCACCAAAAAAACTAATGGAGCATGTGAGACAATGCAATACCTTATAGCCCACAAATGATCCTTGCCCTTAGATGCGGCCTATATTGAAATAATTCTAAAATGGAAAGGGAGGTTGTACATAGTAATCAAGTATCCTAGGTAGGGGCGACCTTGACTGGTGATGCTGCATGATGAAAATCAAGCTTCAAATCTTTAGTTAATATATCATCTTTAATAGTTGATACAAAGAGTTGTAAAGCAAGCTAGGCTGCTAAGTATTGCATCAAAGTTCCTTCATTTCCTTCTATTCCCCAACTAGGCTTCATCCCTATTTTCACTACATGGGTAATAAAATTCTAGTTTTATGCTGTAATCTATTTTGTCCTCATCAAAAATGATTTGGTCGACGATTTTAGAAGAGTGGAGATCTTTAGGATCAATTCCAATAATCCTAAGAATTGTCAAAGTTGACTAAAACATTAAACAATGTAAAAACAAGAGTTATACATATCATTCATTTAACTAATTTCCACGAGTAACCGTGCTAGAATGTAGTGAATTGGTTTAACAAAGAAATAGAAATGTTACCATAAAAACCTGCATAATTGATTCATAGCATTGATATTTATTATTATGAAGTAACATTTAATATTTTTTCATCCTCCTACAATATTAATGAATATTTGAAGTGATATCACCTTGATCATTCTGATGAACAAATTGTCCCAATAGCTTATATAAACTTCTACATATGCTAAACTAGGTTTATTTTCCCTTCAATAAAGTGAATGGGTTGGGAGACTTAGGTAGTAAATGTCACCATCCGAGCAAAGTCAAGCCGCTTAATTTCGTTTGTAGGTTCCATGTTTACACTAGCCATGCTTTGTTGTTATACAAATGAGATTTGAAATTCTATTGACCTCTCATTCATGAATTAATGACTCCTAAACAATTCAAATGATAGGTGATCGAATAAATGGGGAAATGGAAAGAAAAAGAAAAAAGAAAAGGCCTACCTCAAAAAATATGCCACTACAGAAAGAGTAAGAGTGATTGCTCCCAAAGCTTGTAGTTTACAGAGACTTCACCTTCCTATAAAATGCATTTTAATTAGTAATAAATAGCATGCAATGAGCGTGAGCACCTAAAGCTTGAAATTTATCTATGGCAACAAAGAAAATGCACAAATAATATATATTTCAAATGAATAATGATTAATTTTAGATCAATATATGATTGTACTACAAAGATAATCTCCTATCAATGCCTACTGACCGACTCTTACAAAAAGAGCAATAAAATAGAAGTTAGGCTACTTCTATAAACACAAACACAATTTTGTGGCAAATTTAAATTATATATTAGGTATATGATTGAATTAGATATGAAAGTATAAAGAAAACGTGTATGGAAAACAAAATAGATGCTAAGACTCAAACAAAATGATCCCCATGGTGGGCACCAAAATGTGAGCACTAACTCGCGATCTTGCTCAAAGAAAGACAAATGTTAGCATTAGTTAGTTTAAACAAGGAAAATACAATGCTCCCTATGAAATTCATTCAAACACAAGAATAATGGAAACAAAGAAAAAAGCAAGCAAAACACAATGAAACACTATTCCAATGATCAAACTGGCACCCCATAGGGGGATTGGTGCTTCTTTTATGTGGAAAGAATCCCTCTCCCAATCCTTTGATAGGCTCTTGATGATGGAGATATGTGATTCTTGACTATAATGAGATTGCTATGGATTGTGGATGCAAATGCATAAAATTGTGTTCCCCAAATCAAATAGAGAAGGCCTCTATTTATAATGAAGAAGGTTTGAAGATTGAAGAATAAAATGAATTTGGGATTAAAGATAGACCAATGGCATTGTGCCACTTGTCAACATGCTATTGAAGAGAGGTGGAACATATTTTGATCAATGTGCAAATGAAATGCCATTAGGTGGAATTTGAAATTCACAAGATGGCTTGTGGAGGAAGATGTGCAAGAGGAGTTAATGCCACTTGGCTCAAGAAAAAGGACTTGTAAGAGACTTAAATGCCATGTTGGAGGACAAGCCCTTTTAGGAGGGAGATTTCAAATTTGAGGAATATTCCAACTTGGTGCCTTTTTGAATGAAAATGGATGAATTGATAAATCAATTAAATTGATTTACTTGCACAAGTTAAAAAATCTAGAGGATTTGAGAGGTTAGTGTTAGGATTAATCATGATTTGATTAATTTAGATGGAGATTAGCTAATTTGACATTTTGACTTAGATTTTGGATGTAAATAAATCAAGATGACAGGAATAATGAATTATTAGACTTAATTAAATAAAGTTTGATTTATTTAATTAATAGGGGATGGTGTTAGACTTAAATCAAATAAAGGTTAGTTTATTTAATTTAAAGGAGATGACATTAGAACTTAATTAAATAAAATGATTTATTTAATTAAAAGAGGAGAATATGATTAATAATTTATTTAATTAATAGGAGACAATGATTTAATCAAATAAAATTGATTTATTTAATTAAAAGACAAAATACGACGAATTTAATCAAATAAAGATTATTTGATTAAATGGTTAGCAAAGGAGATGATTCTAGATGAACTCATGTTAGTAAAATCGGGATTAGGTGCACAAAATCAATCAATATATTTTACATGTCTACATGATGTACTCATCGTTATTTTGACAATGAACAAATTTTGAAGGAACATGAAATCTAGTGTATCTTATTTGGTCCCAAGTAAGAAATTTATTTTGGAAAAATAGCCAAAGAAAAAATTATATTTAGGTCAAAAATATTAACTATAAATCTTTCTCCACCAAGAGAAATCTATGTACATAGTTTTTTCATGGTTTAAGATCTAATATGAAGAGTAAATTGAATAAATCCTTTCATTTATTTACTTAAGAAATACTATTAGCCTCATTAATATAATGATGTGCTTTTTTCATCTACAATAAGAGATAAGGCTTCCCAACCATCTTGATATCCTCCCAAAGGCTAACAAATGGGATCCTTCAAAGAATAAATGACAAATTATTTGAAAAAATCAATACCTTTAAATATTGACACTTTACTATAGCCAACATTAGAAAACATTTTACTAGAAGGGAGTGGATAAGGAGATTAGGTTATACTTTTTAGATAGGAATCCCATTAATCCAATTAAAAAAGGGACATTCATATTATAATTTACTCTCCAAGAAAGACCCTACCTAGCAAAAAAAAACTTTCTTGACATTATTCAAAATCATAAAACTTTTCCTATCCAAAAAAATTCTAAAAAAAATTTAAACAACAATACCTTCTAAATAATAATAGTTTAGAAGTTAGGCCCAAGGCTAGTCTTGTTTCTTGCACCATTTTCAATAAAGTTCATTAATTCATCTTAGAGGGTTGAGGACCAATGTTTCCATTTTTTTCTACAAACTTAGTCTTAACTAACAAAGACTCTATTTTTTATAGTCTAAAATTCACACCTAAAGATATTGTTGATCATCAAAGCTTGTGCCTCTCTGATAGTCTTATGGGAAATTACGTGACTGGGGGACCAATTTGCACCTCACTGAATACCTCTGGTATTTTTATAGAAAGTCAACTCTTCTTTGGGGTTTGGAGAAAAGGGTAGAAGGAAATGTAAACATAAAACATAAAATGGTGATGCACCAATTCTTTTACAACATTTCAAAACCAATCATTCCTATGAGTGATATAATTAGACACAGAATGCCACAACCCCTTATTGTTGGAAAGGAAACAAACAACAAAGGCTAACAACAAGCACAGTGCAGACTTTCAAATCTTTCCGCAGGTAGTGTTCATTAAGGTCTGATCAAACATAAAGATTTCTAAGGGTGACAGAAAAACATTCAAAAATTGCATAAACTCTTCCTCCTAATAAAACATAATATAAAAAAACAACCCTTCAGTAAAATAGAGAAGTCTAATGACATAGTCCAGTTTTCACAAGTTATTATTCTACTATACGAGCATACAACAGAGAAATCAGCCACTTGAACTATTCGAATTAAACTTGCAAGACATAGTGTTTCATTTAGAAGGAAAGAATAAAGAAATAAACCTTGATAAAGTTCATACATGCACAATATCAAAGATTTCTCCTCAATATTTTGTGCTTTAAATATCAAATGAACTTTAAAACTGAGGTTGGATGCCAATTTGACAATATTTTAAGCTTTAAAAGATATAACATGCTAGAGAAAAGTAGTTCTACAAATTTCACTTCTAAAAATTTAGTTTTATATCCTAAGAAAACTAAAGAAAATTTTCCTCAACAAAGGAAACTAAAACTTAGAATCCAACCCTTTCATCTTTCACTACCCTTCCTTTATAGCCGTAGAAAAATGAAAATGCCACCACAATACAAAAGTAATTACTACTAGATGTTGGCATTTGATAGCAGAAGATCTAATTGTAGATCTTTAGTTAGGTCACAATAATCTTTTCTAATCAATTCTCAACTGCTGCATTAATGATTTTTAGAAATTTAGCAAAGATAGAGGCCTCTAAGCAATCAAATCCTAGAAAATAGTTTGGCAAAAGGTCTAGTTGACCAATAATGTTACCTAAGGGAACTGACTCAAAGCTTCCATCCTGAAAACCAAGAAAAGAAAAAGGCCAAAAAATTACAACAAACTCCCAAAAGATATCACTTCATACAAAGCACAATCTACCCATAGTGAACATATGACATGTTGAATAGGCAAAAAATTTCAAGCTCATGAATATAGCTCCTTGAGAAAATCTTCGATGAGTTGAAACATGTCTCAACTCTCTCCCAAAAGGAAGGTGAAAATTGATAGTTGTGTAGCCACCATGTGGCACATTGTTCACCTTTCTAATAACTCTACTTGAGCACAGGATTATTCGAAACTAAAAAACATTCCAAAAGCCAATAATCAAAATGATCAAGGAAAAAATGCTTCATAGTTCTAGTGACTCATAGGGGATCTTCAATTGCGAAAGCACAAACCTAGGCCTTTGGTAATTATTGGAGTTTGACGAAAATAGAATGCTACGCCTCCCAATCTTAATCAGTTGGTAGGATGAGGGTACAAATCTGCATGTATGCTTGCTCTAGCTCAAAAAATTCTTTGAAAGAGACAAATCCCCATCTAGAAGAAACCACTCCAAGGTGATAGTAGAGTCGAGAAAGAAGAAAAATCTCACACTCAATATCATCAACTATGGGCATTGCACTTGAACTCAGAAGTTCTGTAGAAGTTTGGACCTTGCGTCGGATCACATGGATGACCTACTCAACTATCAACACATCTCCATTTGGTGAAAGAAGAGGGGGAAGCCCAAAATTGACTACGACACCGAAATTTTTCTTGATTTCATTGACCCACTTGTTCAATATTGACTGGCATTCCTTGCACTTTGATGCTACCTTGTGACAATTGATTATCTTGTTAGCTTTCATGGAAGCAACCCTCTGATCAGGAATCCCTACACTTTCTAGGGCCTTATCAATGGCTATGCACAAATTAGAAATGAATCTTTGTGATTCCGCCACTCGGGGTAAGCATGTGTTGCATAAAATGATTAGCCATCGGGCCAACCTTACCATTCAATTCTCGAACATCTATTAAGAATTGTAAAGCAGACCCAAGAAAGCAAACAACAACTGCGATCCACTCCCAATGCATGCATATCAACTTCTTCATTATCAGGAGGGCTTCAAATCCTCGTATAATAGCTAGCTCCTATTTAAACTAAGTCTCTCTTTCTTTTTTGCTTTCCTCTATTTTCCTTATTTCTTGGAGGGCGTTTGTTAGTTTTGAGCTTAGCCTTCTGATCTCCTATTTTGACTCTTCTGCTTCTGCGTGGGCCTTTCAAAGATTGTCAGAAGTTTGAGATTGAAGACCATCCAACTCTCTTCTCATATTTTCTTGACTGTGTTGGTGCTCTACATTTTTTTGGTGCTCAACAACCAACTCACCTTTCAAGTTTTCAATTTTAGCATCAAGCTAAACTTGTTCATTTTGAGCTTCTGCAAGCAACTTAGATATTTCTCCTTGTTGACCTTGAATTTTCCTTACACGGGTCATCTCAATGTCTCTGGCTCTGATCTCATTATGTAGCCTGCTCACTATTTCCTTCATATTTACCAACTTTTCCTTGAGCTTCTTCAAATTTCTATCCAGCCTCTCATAGTCTGCATATAATTCCTTCTGAGTGGCCTTAGCTAGAACCACTTTTCTGTGTGGGCGAGTTTCATTCAAATCCAAACCCACCGCATGGATGTTGTAATCCTCCATCTGCATTTTTCCTTCAAGCTTGGACATGAGTGACTTCATGGTAGTGATTAGTAGAGAGTTCCATTCTTCATTAATGCAAACTTCAATCTTCTTAGTGGTGGGAAACTTGGCATTTTTTAGCAATATTTTCTGCTTTTTGGTCTATCGAGCCTACTTAGTAGCATCAAAATGGCCTTGGAGATTTTGAGGGACATCGATGCTCTTTGCTACGATGGAAACACTAGGAGAGAGTATACAAAGGGTGATAGAAGGGGATATTTCAAATGTATGAGCATGCGGGGATGCAAAAGGGAGCGTTATCATAGAAAAAGGTAGGATGCCAAATTGAGATTGGGCAAGGGAGAGACTAGTAGGGGTAAAAGGATAAATGGGCTAAAGGAGAGGTGCATTCCTTGAAGTGGATGGGTCGGGAGTGACAGTGAACATGGAGGTTTCAGCTATTTCAATGGGGGCCCTTGATAGGGCAATTAAAGAATCAATAGCGACCATAGTGGATGATACTCATTTGGCATGCGGGATGACTTCAGAAGATTCATTAAAAGTGGCAGGGGGTGTATTCAAGATTATCAACTCAGGGTTTGAGGATGAAGGATTCCTTTCCACAGGAGGAGGCATAACATGAACCAAAGATGCAAAAATAGGAAGAAGAGAGGGAGAAAAACTTACCTAGGCTACACTAGCCAAAACATTTTATAGGGAAAACTCTTCTTCTTCTCCTCAGGCTGACACTTTAGATGAACCTAGATCTTGGACCCATCTTATCTTTGCTCAACTGAAACTAGTACATTCTAATCCTACGGTAGCTGATCCTTCCGAAACTTGGCCTTCGATGACCGCAACGGACCCTATTGGGGACCGTCGAGTCCTTTTTCCTTTACTTTTGGCACTGGGGGAGGATGGAGCCTGTGAGTCCCTTCACCTTGAGTCTCTGTGACTGTTGAATTCCCAAGGCTGAGAAGCCTGACGTGGAACTTGTTCCTTGTCAATTTCATGGTTGTTCTTTGGATTGATGTTGTCAGAGTCAGCCTCTCGATCATAAATTTCCTCAAAATCCTCATCATGTGGCTGAAAGTTATTGAATGGGTCACCTAGGCATCTCATCTCTTGTTGGAATCTCCAAAAATTTGGCATTTTCCTTTCTAACCATCTCCTATGCTTCAACTACATGTTGAGGGATTTTCCCATCAGGACATTCCTTTGATACTCCTCTTAAGGATGATAGAAATTAAGCCATTTTGGTCAGTGGAATGGACTATGAGCCAAGTCAATGTATACCTCTTTCCTCTCTTGATTTGGATTTCTCCTTCTCTCAAAATATTCCTAACTCTCATGTTTCAAACTATAGTGCCTTATCAGGTTGTAGTCCCACTTGTCACAAATAAGAACCAAGCCTAGGGCCACCAGTAGATTTGTGAGCTCACCCTCATCCTTCAACTTATTCAGCGTTACTTGACTATTAGCAATTGAGAGGAGAAATCAATATATCTTCATTTTTTCTTCCAACGCCATAGATTTTGTCAACATTGGTTACCTAATGGCTTTCCTCCAATGTAAAGACCGTGTCTGTTACAAATCTAGGGAGTCAAAAAGGATCCTTGACAAAACTGTGAAATCTAATAAATGTAAAATCCTCACCTAGGAAATAATCCATCAAGGTCAGTGGATTTTCTATCCATTATATAACCTCAGGAGAGAAACAAAAAATATGGCATGGCAATAGATCTTGAAGCACTAGCCTTAGAAAATGACCTACAAACTAGTAATAATCCCTTTTTTTTGAAAGCATATGGGTCCACACAAAAACGAGTTGGAGAGAACCCCTTACATCCAACATAGACACTAGTACATTCCTCTCTAGCCACTCAAAATTCTGATACAAAATTAAATGAGCCAAGAAAGAACACCTAAATTTAGACTCAATACTGTAATTCTTTAGTTGTTCTAGCATGTTTCTAGCTATCACCTCAACAAAAAAATAGTACCTCTAGTTCTTTTCTCTCTTTAGCACAAAAGCCAAGCCAAATTAAAAAGGGTTGACCTCCTCAATGTTATCAAGGCCGAAAACCAAGAACAACATTGAGAATAGAGATTGTGTGTCCTTCTTGAATTTCTTGGATGAAAGAGGAAAGAGGAGATGACCTCTCTCTAACCATTCCTTTTCTTTGTCCTCATAAAAAAAATTCCTAGGAATTTCTTTCCCAAAGATTTCCATCTATTCTTCATCAAAATTTTCAGCAACCCAAGTTGTAGGGATACACAACATATCCCGTATGACTTCAATAGAAATGGTAACTTTGATCCTGCTACCCTCAATGGCTTATGTCCTTTTGTTGAATCTTTTGGCACATGCGTCAACCAACTCTAAGCATGGATGTACAACAAGCAGTATGAATTTTGGAAGACCATAATTCTAGAGCCAAGATGCAAAACCCTTTGATGGTCCATGCTCCACTATTCTTTGCAACACACCTTTCCTAAAACTTTTAGGGTTTGCTGATAAATTGGGGTCAAAAATATTGTTAGCTATATCTTGAACTACCTCTCTTTGGATGCTTCTATAAGGCAACACCTTCTTACATAACTCAAAAGGCAACTCAATTGTTGGGGCGTTGGCGAACGAGTTCTGCCCAAAAATATCAGCATAACCATGCCTTTTGTTTGAAACTATAGCTTTTCTACTAAAGGTTGATGACTCCACCATGGCTATATCAAGAAGTTGCAAATAATTTCCTAAATGAAAACAACCACTTGACTTTTTCTTCTTTAGAAAAACCTACTTTTGAGTGCAATTAATTTCTTGCTTTTACATGCAGTTAAGGCTATGCCTTTACTATTGGTCCATTAAATGCTACCACTGAGGTGATACATGTGGATTTGAGATTTTTATCCCTTTGGAATTCTAAAAACACCATGAGAATGGAATTAGTACATTCTCCCTACTGCCTCTTACAAATAAACTCATTGCATTGAAAATCATGCTTTTTTCTATGTGAAATGTGTTAAAGTGATGCAAGGTACCCTTGAAAAGATGTGACCATTAATTTGTTAGAGCTTAGTGTGTTAATCCATGTCTTTTCCTATTAATAAGCTAGTTGGTGTTGATGATGGAAAAGGACACATGTCAACAATCGACATATGACAACATTTACTCTCAACACCCAAATTTATTTCTTAAGAGATTCTGTCAGATCCTCTGTATGATTTATCTACCTTTCTCCATTTTTCTTTTGATATTTTCCCATTGTCATCTAGCCAATAATAGACCATCCATTGGTTGGGTTTTCCAACTTATCTTTTCTATATATAGCTATGCCACCTTATGCAAAATTCATTCATAAATATAGCCTCTTATGTTTAGCAAGCTTTCTACTGTCTTTCATTCTGCCATAGTTCATTGTTCTTCTAGAATTTCTATTGGCTTGGGCACTCCTATTCAACTCCTCCCATGGAGGCCACAATATTGCTTTGTGGGAGAGGTCACTAGTGATCAAATTAAGAATTTGGTTTTCCATTACGTTCATCGTACTTTAGTAATAAGCTCCCCTCTTCAAAATCTAGGTTAGAGGTATTTTTGTTGAACCATTACTTTACTTTTTGTTGATGTTTGATCATAGCTCGATAAGCTTTTTCTCTATCTTCATCTAGTTTGAGGAGTTCCACTAGTCATACCTCCATTTTGTCACTTTCTTCAATCTCCTAGGCTTTTAGGAATTGTAAAGAAAAAATTTCTATGGAAATGGGTAACACTACCTCTTTTCCATACACCAATTCATAAGTGAGGTCTTCAAAATTTTCTTGGGGGTAATCTGGTCCACCCATAGAGTAGCTCACAGATGATTGTGCCAATCCCTTTGTCATTATGTCCCAATATGCTTGATTAACCTAAATAAGTTTTTTTTGGTTGACTCTACTAACCCATTTCCTTGTAGGTAGTAATTTGATGATGTTTTAAGGAAAATCCCATGCCTAATAGAAAAAATTGACATCTCTAACCCAACAAAAGCTTTGGAATTTTCAGATATGATGGTCATGGGTGGGCCAAATATGCTCACTATCTCTTCAAGGAAATTATCAATTTTCCCCTCTGTGGCATTCTTTAGGGCTACGACTTCCATCCACCTTGTGAAGTAGTCAGTCACTATGAGGATCCACTTATGTATGACACTAGAAATAATATTTATCATTTTGATAAAATCCAAACCCCATGAGCAAAGGGTTCCTAGGCTACAATCAGGCTCAGGGGCAAAGCAACATTCTTTCTTTTTCCAGCAAAAAATTGGCATTGGGTACACTTTTTCACCAGATGGTGTGCTTCGGAAAACATAGAAGGCCAATAATATCCTACTCACATTATCTTTAAAGGGGTATGATTGGTGAAGAAATGTCCACTCTTAGGACTGTGATGGAATTCATTGAGAACTCTTTCCACCTATAACTTTTCAAAACATCAGAGCAATACACCATCATAATTTCTCTTAAATAATATAGCCTCAGTTAATACATACCTAGTGCCTTTCAATCGATAGTATCACTTTTTATGGAACAAAAGGTTGGTCGGGTGGTACCCCTTTTGCATATGTCGTGTTCGATCAACCACCTAATATTCATCATACTCGAATTGGTTCGAGTAGACCTGATCGGTCTCTTTTTTATCTATGGGAATTGATTCATGTGCAATGTATTCACATAGACCTCTTCCTCAAACCAACATGGTTGGTATAATGTCCACATCATATTCTAGGATCTTGGTGATCCAATTTTCCCTCTTTTATGTTATCTCACCTTCTGTGATATATTCCTGCACATTGGGATGTGCCACAAGAATAGTGATCTTGTTGGCCAACACTAAGTGTCGAAACTTTTTTAAGATTTTAACAATGGAAAAAGCTTTCTTTTCTACAAAATTATACTTGGATTGATAACCTTTAAGGGTCCTTGAGTGGAATGCAATAAGATGCTCTCCATTATCTTCCTTGCACTTCTAAGTGAGCACGAAAGCTATACTATGTTGGCCACTATACACATAGAGCAGGAAGTCTTTGGAAAAATTAGGGTTGACCAATACTAGGGCTACGTAGATGGCCATATTTAGCTACTCAAAAGCAACTTTTCCTTCAAGGGTCCATTTGAAAATCAGGTGTTTCTTCAGCATCAGTGTGATTGGTCTCACAATGCAAGTGAAATCTGATATGAATCTGCTGGCAAAATTGATCTTCCCCAAGAATGATTACAGTCCCTTTTGGTTCACTGGTAGTGGTAATTCCATTATATATCTAACCCTTTTGGGGTCTATTGCTATTCCCTCCTTATATACCACAAAGCCAAGTAACTTTCCTTTAGGTACTCCGAAA
The DNA here is from genome assembly GCA_007258455.2 of Sequoia sempervirens. Taxonomy (NCBI): domain Eukaryota; kingdom Viridiplantae; phylum Streptophyta; class Pinopsida; order Cupressales; family Cupressaceae; genus Sequoia; species Sequoia sempervirens. Next base: position 5,885 of record VDFB02062264.1, on the reverse strand, counting down.
ACACATTTTTTGGGATTCAAAGAAATCTTGAAAAGCTGGAATTTCTAGAAATCCTTCTCTAGATGATCAAAGTGATCATCTTTTTATTTTGAAAAGACTATTAGGTCATTGAGATATATTAGGATAATCCTGGGTTGATCAATCCCTTGAAAGCAACATCAATTGCTCTTTGAAAAGTCACACTAGCATTTGAAAGTCTAAATGACATTTTTGGATATGCAAACATTCCCCACTTAGTGGTAAATGTTGTCTTATGTTGATCGACTTCCTTCACATATATTTGGTTATAGCCTGAAAATCCATCCAACAATGAAAACATCTCTCATTTGGCCATAGTCTACATAATTTGTTCCATCAAGGACAAGGGGTAATGATCTTTTAGTGAGGCTTTATTCAAACCTTGGAAATTGACACAAAGCCTAATGTCTCCATTCTTTTTTTGGACTGGTAAGAGAATCGACACCTAGCTGTGGAATGTTTGATTGAATATATGATTCTTGACTTGACCAATTTGGTGAGTTCCTGTGCCATCAACGCCTCAAACTTTAGATTGGCTAGCATTTTCTTTTCTCAGATGGGTTTAGACCCTTTAGCCAAGTCAATGGTATGCTGAATTATTCTTGGGTTAAAACCTCTAAGATCATCATAGGTTCAAGAAATAACTCCACCATATTTGAAACATAGATCCTTTAGTGTTTACTTGTCCTTGTGAGGAACTTCTCTTTTTACTTTTTACTTTTTGCCACTTTTGGCATCAAGCTCTTTTTAGTCCCTAACATTCATAGTGAACCTTTTCTTTTCGTTTCTCACATCTTCACAATCAAAGAGATTCTCAAGGGAAATTAATCCTTGAGGAAGCGTATTCCCTTTTAACTAGATGATATGTTTTTCAGGAAATTCTGCTCTTGGTGGTTGTGGACACGAAAAAATTAACCCTTCTATTTTTTCTTGTTTTGTCCCTCCTTGTGCTTAATTGGCTTGATTTTACCTTGATTTAATGTTGCAATGTGGCCCACACATTCACATTAGGTCTTGAATCTTTATGAATCATTAAGACTTTATGATGTATTGTAAAGGTGTTGTGAAGTGTTGTAACACATTTTCACACTTTTCTAGACTCTTCTTATTATAATTCATTTACATACCCCATTTTTATCACTTTCCAAGTCTTATTTGAAAGTGTTGTAAAGTATTGTAACAAACTTTCATGCTTTTATAGACTTGTCGTCAATAAATACACCTTTCTTATGCTTTATTTGGCCCCTTTATGCACTTACAAGCCTTAATTAAGTGTATTTTTAAATATAAACCCAAAAAACATCATTTAATACAACTTAATTCCTGACACCCATTCACCATTAGATGCAAATGAGTCCCTCTCAGCACAAAAATTAAAATAAATTAAAATTACTGGTGGGTTTTTATTTCTTAAGACCTAATGTCATCTTGTGACATTGTATTTTTCAAGAAATTAGGGCATAATTATGTATAAATATATGATTTTCTAGATTCATTTTAACCCTTATTCATCCATTTATTCAAGTATTCATTCATGCATCATAGCATTCAATCATTCTAGCATCCTCATCATTCAATCAAGCATTCAAGCATCTTGTAGCAGCATATCTTCAAACTTCAACATCAACGGTTTGGTGAGTTTGTGAAATTGCATTGTTTATTCAGAATTCACTCTTTATTTAATTTCATTATCAAGGGTTTTATTACTAAAGTGGGGTTTGAAAAAGGAAAAGCCCTATACTCTAACCCTTAACACTTTTTCCCACTTTGCATGTGTGTTTTATAGGTCTTGTATGCAAATTTGTCAAAGAGATAAGTCTTAAAAGTGTCATCAAACTTTCAAAGATTATTTGAAGTCAACATATTCCTATTTGAAGCTTAGAGAACACTTTCCCATCAGATTTTCTAGATTTGAATCTGACAACCTGTCAAGCAAAAAAGTATAGATCAAGACCCATAGAGTTGACCCTTGAATTTTTAGAAATTTGTAGGTGAACTAATTCACCATCTGTGGTGAATAAGTCCCACTGCTAGGCTGAAAAAAGTGTTTTCTAAAGTTTTTGCTTCCTGGCATCTCGAAACCTCGTTCAATAGTTTTCACGAGAAATAGGACTAATTTGTCATCTATGGTGAATGAGTCTTAGTGGGCTTGAACAGTAAACTCTGTAGCATTCCAGAACCTTTCCACATCAACTTTTAGCCTCTAGGTGCACCACATTAAGTTCTATCATTGTTTGTCTATGTTTTTAGTTCTTATTGCATATCACAATGTGTTTTCAAACAATTTGCATTTCTTAATTTTGCATGCATAATCAATATATTTCATCAATTATTTGCACTTATCTCATCTCATATAGGCATATTTCATCCACATTGCATTAATATTGAGTGTGAACATAGCGGTTTTTACCCTATTCCTTTCCTTTTACATGAAAGAGACCATTAGGGTACCAAAACCCATGTTTACATTTTGGAAAACCTATCAGTTATAACATTTTTAATTTTTATTTCAAGTGCATTTACATCCTAGGGCTAGCTTGCGTCAACATTGCATTAGTGTTTGCATTATTTTGCATCCTAGGGTTTTCAAAATTGCATTAGTGAAAAGATCATATAGATTTCATTTTTGCATTTCCAATCATTTAACATTGAAATTCTGCATCTGCATCATAGTTTTGCATCAGACAATCTAAAAAGCATAAAATTCATCTCAATTTTTTTGAAAAATTTCAAAAAAAATCATCCTTGTACTCATTCGCCACCCTGGGAGAATTAGTCCAGTTGCATATTTTGCACTATAATTTCTATCATTTTTTGAATATTTTCTACATTTTTTTTTTTTTTATTGCATTACTATTAGAGTTTCCAAAATTGTAGTTATTATCATTTTAATTTCTCTTCGTTTCATTGCATTTTAATTCACCAACATTTAGAAACCTTTGCATGAGTGTTTGGTGTCCTATTACTAACACCTTAGTGAGAAGAAGTTCGAGACTCATGTTATCCCATGATAATACACTCATTGTCGATCTTGGATTATCTAACGCTTCCACTCCTAGTATTGTAACTAGTACACTAGGCATGGATCCTACCTTGAGCAATGCTTTTCCTTCCAATAACATGCAAGTTGACAAACAAAATGATCAGATTCTGTAAGACACAAGCATTAACATTAATGAGGACTTAATACATCTTCAACATAACTTGTGTCTTTAAAATATTTCAACCATTGTGATTCCTATTATAGAAAACATCCATCGCCTGATTGAAAGTGACAAAGGCCTAAACATTATGAAACAAATATACCACAAACATGCTCTTTCTACCTCTAGTACATCTCAACTAGCAAACACTATGGTTACCCAAGGAGGAACTAATACTCCACCTCCTTCAATAGTAGCATCCATACCTACCTATACTACTCCTCAAGTTACAACCACAATACAATAGGTTAGAAATATGATTCCTTCCTTGACTATTCCTGCTAGCATTCCTAATCCTTACCTACCATTGCATGTCCTATCTTCTTCCACCATACCATCTATCAACATTCTATTCACTTGCTAGACCATTACATACACTCCACCACCACTTTCCCTTCCCCCTCATACCACTTACACTGGCCCTCTCATATCACAACTCTTCCACATTATTTCTTTTATGCAACAACAAATATCCACTATCAACCAAAATAAAAATGCACCACCCACCTATTATGTCTATAGCAGCCCATTATCTTTGAAAATATTAAGAATGCTAATTCCACAAGGAATTGAGATACCTAGATTTGAGAACTACGGAGGGAAGGGAAATCTTACTAATCATGTCAATGCCTCTACTGCCTTATGTAGTGATTTTGTCCTTGACGATAAATTGTTAGCTAAATTGTTTCCTAGGACTTTAAAGGACACTGCCTTGGAATGGTTTTCCTCTTTGCCAAACAATTAAATTCATTCATTTAATGAACTTTTTGATGCATTCATAAATCATTTCCAAGTACACATGACTCCTAAAAAGACATTGGCTGATTTAATGAGATGAAAAAAAAAAGTGGATGAAAAGGTAACTAATTTCATCTCATGTTGTCAGTCACTTTATGCCAAAACCGATGTCAAGGTTCTTGATCCACATCTCCAAAAGATGCTCATTGAAAATTTACAAAGTCAAATTCAAGATAAATTGACCTTGATGAAATTTTCCTCTTTCATGCATCTATGTACAAACCTTTGTGACTATCACAATTTAGTTAGTAGTCGTGATGCCAAGTCCACTTCTAGCCAAGCTGAGAAATCTGAAAATGTCAACCCAAATAATTCACAACCCTTTAGAAATCCAAACAAATGATTCTTACAATTTAACCCCTCTCCTCAACAACCAACTCAACCCATCAACAACCAAGTAGCAACTGTTAAAGTTGTGATACCTTATAGTTATGGAGACCCAAAAAGACAGTTTACCCCTTTACTAGACACTCTTCATAACACAATGTCCCAAATTTCACAGAAATAGATGATTACTTAACCTACTATTAAACCATTGGATCCTACTAAGACTTTACTTCCAACCTTTTAACCCAACACTTATTGCCATTATCATAGAAAAAATGGACATGACATAGAATAGTGTAAGCATCTTAAACACCTATCGCAAGACCTCATTGATTCCAACCATCTATCCATTTCAAATGTTAATGTTCAAAGCAATAAGTTTGTTGCCCCACCAAATCAAATTTTGAAAATTTTTACCAATCCAATTCCCAAACAAAATGTGTCATTTTTCAAAGCTAGTGAAACTCAAAAAAATGATGTGATGAATGTTCATATAGCTATGGAACATCCTAATCCTATTCCACATACCACTACTATTAATCCTATGAATGGAATGGTAGGTACGATAGATGTTATCCCTCATAAGGGCCAACCTAAGAAATCTCTTGATATTACTTTCTCTTCTAAGGACATCCTTTTGAATCTTCTTGATGGTCCTCTTTACATAGCTTACCGTATTTATGATAAGCCCAGTAATGGGATACTCATAGATCCCACCTATGGAGAGAATGTGATCACTGAGGAATTTTTGGTATTACATGATCTTTATCAAGATGATTATGAGAAACCAAGAGAATGGATGAAATCACACAATGGTTTTTCTTTCCCTATGATAAGATCGATCATCCTTCCATTACAAATAGGACCTAAAACACTGGATGTAACATTCTCTATCATTCCATAGTTAGATCAGTTTCATCTACAGCTAGGTCATTCATGGCTTCACTGAATGAAAGTTGTCCCTTCAGTCATTCACAAATGTTTGAATTTTCTGCTTGAAAATTTGACATATTCACTATTCACCATAGTGGCTTTAACCCTTTGTATTCGAAAGGAAATTTCTCCTTAGAAGCCTATTGACCTGAGCCCATGGAACCCATAACACCTCACAAAGACTTATTTTTCATTTCCTATTAAAAATTCAAAGTCAGAAACATAGCGGAATTGTCTCTTCGCAACATATCCCCATCCACTTTTAACACTCCCATCCTAGATGAGATAATGCTTCAACTTGAACTTGAACCAACAAATCAAGATCAATCAATAATAAAAACTTCACCTTCACCATCCAAATTCCCAAGAGATAATGAACCCAACCCTATCATGCCCCCTCGCATAAAACAAGTTTATAAAGTAAAAGAGAAAGTGATTGACCCACCTCCTATGGTTCCTTATGTTCCTCCCCTTAGGGAAGAAAATAAGCCTATGGTAGATCAACCTGCTCTTACACCCACACAACTTAAAAATAGAATCAAAACAAACTAAGGTACTAGGGAGTGTAGGCATCGACATCATCTCCTTGCTCGTTAGTTACATGAA
>VDFB02062263.1:0-17321 GCA_007258455.2 Sequoia sempervirens | reverse complement strand
AAAAAAACACCTCAGATACGAATAGGCATAGGATCAACACAGAATAAATGTGGAGCACAAACCAGAGCACATTCTGAACATACACAACTTTGTCTTCACTACAACACTTAGCAACTCATTATATCAACACATCTACAACACTATAAATATATCTACATGTACTCACAACATCTCATCAACATCCCAATTATACATGTATAACCTACAACATCCTATATTATGTTGACATCAATGGCAACATCAATGACAACACAATCAAACTTTCTCATACTTGCAACACAATAAACCCTAACTTCTTTCAGAGATACTCAAAATTATCCTTTGAAAACACCTTAGTGAAGATATCTACAATCTAATCCTTAGTAGGCGCATACTCCAATTTGACTTCTTGTTCTCCAACCTTTTCCCTTAGAAAGTGATATCAAATAGAAATATGTTTTCTCCTTAAATACATCACCAAATTCTTGAAAATGTGAATTGCACGAGGATTATCACATAAAATGGGAATGGTTTCATCATACACCACCTTTATATCCTTCAAGGTCTACTTCATTCAAAGCACTTGGGTGTGGTGAGATGCTGCAACAATATACTCAACTTCTATAGTGGATAAGGACACTAAATCCTGCTTATTATGAACCAAGAGACCATTCTATCTCCTAAGAAAAATGCACTTTCCCTAGTGAATTTTCAATCATCCACAAATCCTACCCAATCAGCATAAGTATAAGCATGCAAATAAAATTTATCATCCTTCTTATAACACAAACTATAATATGGAGTTCCCTTCAAATATCTGAATAATCAATTTACTTCTTTCACATGAGTTTTCTTAGGATTATCTTGATATCTGGAAACCAAACATACTACATAACATGAGGTCTAGAAGATGTCAAGTACAATAAACCTCCAATCATAGAACTATAAAGAGTTTGATCAACCTTAGGTGACTCATCAATCTTTTACAAGTGACAATCAGTGACCATAGGAGTACTTACAGGTTTGGAATCCTCGATACCAAACTTCTTCAACATCTCTCTAACATACTTAGCCTGAGAAATAAATATACCACCTGTAGACACCAAAAAAGTCCTGATTGATACTATACATCTGATTTTGATTAATTAACACCATTTCTTCCTAAATCACCTCAAATTCATCAATTAATTAAATAATCAACGTTATTTAATTAAATTTAGCAAATTCAATTATTAATCAAATAATTAAATTTATTTGATCAATTCATCCTTCTTCTAACTAATGTTCATCACATTTAATTAAATCCCCCTAAATCCTCTCATTTGATTAAATCAATTAAATCAAATACCCCAAACCCTGTAACCTCTTCCAAGTAATTAATTTTTAATTAATTAATCCTAATTCAGCTTTCTAATCATCATTATCAATTCCTCTAGCTTTTAACTCCTCAAGAGTTAAATCAACTCATGGTCAACTAACCAAGTTGTACATGAAAATAATTTCAATTAATTATTTAATTCCTCAATTATCCTCACAAATGAATATTATGAGGAATATTCCTCTCAACAACCTCTCATTCAATTTCCCTCAAAGGTTTTTAAAAACCTTTCACAACTGCAATAAATTCTCTTACAACCTTTCAAATCTTCTTAAATCCTCTCAAATTTCATTCAATTCTTCTTACACCAATTTCAAATTCTCAACCAACAACATTTACTTCTCTTCCATCCTCCTCCACTCACACATTTCCCAAAATGTGCTCCAACTTCCTCCAATAGAATTGTGACACTTGGCACATTCTCATTGGCTCTCATTTTATCCCACATTTACCAATTTCCCCCATTCTTCAATCCTTGGTTTTTATAAATAGAGGCATCCTTTTCATAATATGGATCCACAACTTAGAGCATTATCATTCTAGGCATTTCACTCCATAGCTTTTCATCATTTTCAAGCAATTTAGCTAGATTATAGTCAATTTTACACATAGATCATCTACACTTCATCAATCTTATCAAATGGATTGGGAAAGGGCTTCTTTCCACATCAAAGGAGCACCACTCCCCCCAATGGGATGGAGGTTTAGCTGATTTTACTTAGATTACATGCTTTATTTCATTAAATTTCTTGTTATTTCATGTTTTCTAGTGGGTTTGGTTAAAAAAATTCATAGGGAACATTGGATTTGCTTTCTAACATGTTTGACACTTGATTGTTGATCTATTGGTAGTTTGTGTAGGTTTGGTGTTCATATTTTGGTGCTAGAAGGAGGGCCCAACTAGCTTAACATGTTGAATTTCACTTAATTTCTCTATTTTTTGCAGATACAGGAACGTGACGCCACCTTTCTACAAATGTGACACCACAGAGCGCCACTTTTGTACCACAACATCGCTCTCACTACATCATGTTGCATATGCACACCTCTATCACATTTCTTTTGATTTATCACCGCATTTGCACTCTCTGTCTTTTGTCTTAAATTCTAGCCATAGAGCACCACCTTTGTAATACCGTCGCATTTGCGCTTTCTGTTTCTCCAGAGCACCGCTATTGACTTTACCAGAGTGCTGCATTTATTTTCCAGCACTGCATTTGACAGTTGCAAAGCACCACATTTGTTGATTAGCATCGTATTTGCAGGAAGCAGGAGAGGATCAAAATTTGAAGACTAAAAATCATTTTTTAATGCTCTTTGTGATAATCTTGGGCTTCAATTTCTGCATTTCATTTCCTAGGACCAACTAGATTCAATTTGGACTTAAAATTAACCTACAACTCAAGCTTTGTCAAGTTGGTTAAAATTGAACCTTAGATAATTAGTAGAATTTGGAGTTTGGATAAAAATTGAACAATCAACCTCAACATTTAGTTTTGGTGCTATAAAAAGAACACATTTATTTCCTTTGAGGACTAAAAGAATTCGTGTTTGCTTTATTTTGTAATCTTCTCTACAAACTCGTGTCATTTGAATGTGTATGCACTTCTCTCATGCTTCATGATGATCTTGAGAATCAAAAGTATTTTAGTGACATTAGGTTGTCTAAAAGATTTCCTCCACATTTCAAATCTGGGTTTTTAAAATTGAACAAATCATGCTAGTGTGAGAAAAGGCATAGCGTGTGTTCTCTCTTTGTTCATGCAAACAAAGATGATCGAACTATAGATGTAGTTACTCATTATTGTTTACCTTTAGAGGGTCAGCCTTGGTGGGAAAAAGTACTCACCCCAAGGGAACGACCCAAGCGGTAACAAACATAAGCCAAGCTCTTCCAAACCGCTATATAAATTTGTGGTTACAATAAAAATCATAAACAATGGGAAGCGGTACATGATAGCTCTCCCCAAATATCTTTATGATGCATAAATCCCTTGTTATAAGGGTTGGGAGACCTCTCACAAGGATTTTATCATTGCACCCCCTAAACTAGATGCCCTTATTATGAACCTTTGTGTAGAAGCCAAAAATCCCTAATATTTGTTGGTGTCAGGAGGTTGGACCTCTGAAGCCATCCCACATACTTGTGGTTCTTTGTAGAGATGGAGAGTTTGTCATGGGATATTCATGAGAACTTGAAGCTTGGTTGACCTATAGAAGTGAGTGACGTGGAGGGGAGCCAATGTGGTCAAGCTTCTAATCATCCGCTCTGAATAAGCGCAATTGGAGAAATCCAAGTGGGAATTCAAAAAATATAGTCATCTCTATCCTAGGGTTGTGCAATTTGTGAGTCAGTTAAATACTTTGCTTGGATCCAAAATCTTGAAAACAAACATTCAACAAGGTCATAAAATTTCAAACCCTTTAGAAAGAGAAAATACCTTTGAAAAATACAAGTATTACTGCTTGTCCCTAAGGACTCTATCCTTAGAGGCTTCTAAATGTTTGGTCCTATATCTCAATTTTTCTCTCTAAAGTCACCATTAGGGAACTATTTCCTTGATTCTCTTGATTTCCACATAATGGACTTTGTGGGATGAAAATAAATTGAGACATAGACATTTAGTTCAAAAGCTAAGCAAGAAAGTGTTTGTAGTAAAAAGAATCCATTAAGAAAAGATAAAAGACAAATGAACCCCACACATGTGTTTGTTCAAATTATTTCCCTCAAGATCAAATTCCCAAAACCAAAGTCTATCAATCGTCACAAACATCTTAATCCAAGAAATTTCAAGAAATGTCAGTCTATGCTTTATCAAGTTAGAGAAAGATTCCTCTATAACTTTTACAAATGTGCATCAAAGGATAACCCAAACTTATACTCATTCTATTATTGTCAAAATCTAGCTCTTTTCCAACATTTTGAGTATCTCACTTTGTAGGGTTGAAAAGTTCTTAGAAGTATAGCATGCTCTTCAATACCTAGGTCTTGTAAAAAAAACTCTCTCTCGGTTCACTTAGGATCAAAATCAACACTTTCATCCATCCCCAAACATCAACCAAAACCCATCTCACAAACAAATCCTAGAATCTTGGAAAATATCCTTCATGCTAGACTTTTGGTAATCCTTCAAATCAAAAGAATCATCTTGTTTAACTAAGTGTGTGTGGATGAATCCTTCTTCATACACTTGGTTAAATTATCACCTTGTGGAAAATTTTATTCCAAGATAACATCCAAACATCTTGGGGTTTATGAGTTCATTATCTAAAATCCAAATCAAATCCAAAAGTCCTAAAGTCTAGTATTCCTCCAAGGTTTCTTAAGATTTCAATCATCCACATCATCCATCTCTTATTTATCTCATTACCACCATTTGATCCTTAACATGCTAGTTTGCATTTTTTGTACATAAAATTTTAGACCAACCTAAGGAGTTAGAGGTTTACCTCCCATATTCTTGAAAGTTGATCCTTATTTTATGGTCCAAACTAGATCTCAACACAAGAAAAACATGGAAGCAAACAAAGAAACATCCACTTCAAGTGACTTGAGTCAAATTGCACCTGGAATCAACCCCATCAGATCTAACAATCCCCACTCAACCTTCCTCAACTACCAAAAGATCTTCAAGAGGGAGGTTGTGAAGTGGAGGATGTCACCAACAATGTCCTAGGAATGACTCAAGATGAAATCATGGAGATAGTCCAAAATCTTGATAACCACAAAATTTTCAATAAAATGATGAGAATTAATCCTTCACAATACATGTTAACATTAGCAAAGGGAGGGGCTAAACTCCCTTTTGATTATGATTTGAGCACTATTGTGGAGAAACCTCTTGGGATTATGCTACCAATATCATTCACACCTTCTTTCCAAAATGTCATCCAACCCATCATACAACCAACATCATCTCATGCTCCAAGCCAACCTATGGTTACCAAGGGAAGTTCATTTCTTCATGCTCTTCAAATGCATCCCCTTGTAAATAACCAAGACTTAGATGCAAAAACCATCTTGGATCTACCAAATACCATTCCTCAAGATCCAAAGCATCCATATGTCCCACTCATCTTTCATGACACCAACAATCCTTCCACTTTCGCCGCATCACTGACATATTCCCTTGATACACAAGTCTCTCTCCCCATGACTTCACAAGGACAAGTGGGTCTATTTGGACAAGGGGGAATATTTGATCCCTCATCATCACTCTCTCAAAGAAACACACCACCAATATTCATACCATTTCCCCCTCTATCATCGACATCCACATCAATCCTTGGTTTAGAACAACCCCCTTTACCAATCCTCAATCAACCAAATCAAAACAATCCTTTGATCATGAATCAAATCAACATACCAAATCCTCTAAACATGCATCCAATATCGCAACACCAGGTGGCACCAATCCAAACAACACAATCAATCACTACACCATCTACAACACCTCAAATATCTCAAAATGTGGTCTGCCAAGGACCTAGCATATCAACTGCACCATCCACTGCACAACCCCTTATCATCACTCAAACAACACCTCTGCAACCACCTCTACAAAATCTCATCACAACATCTCACACCATTCTGAATCCTCCACCTCCACCACCGAATCAAAATGTGCCAAATCAATACAACATCACACTACAAGCTACCCAACAAGCCTATCAAAAATCATTGCAACAATTTCAAGCTCAAAAATCCATGCAAGTTGTGCAAAAAACCACTCAACAAGCATAGGAATGTCAAGCCGCACAACAAGCACAATATGCTGCCCAAGCGCAAGCACACACTTTATTGCAACAAAAATAAGTTGCCCAAGCTGCCCAACAAGCTCAAGCTCAAGCACAACAAGCTCAAGCACAAGCTTTGTTACAACAACAAGCTTATCAACAAGCTTTGCAACAATACCAAGCACAACAACAAGCATTTTTGGCACAAAAATATCAAGACCAACAACAAGCATTGTTGGCACAACAATAACTGTAGGCATACCAACAAGCGTTGGTAACACAACAAAAATTGCAACAACCTCCCACAAACACAAAAAACAATCCACCCATCACTCAAGCAATCAAACCACCTCAAAACACATTTATCCCAACACCTGATCTGCAAAATTATGTGTTGGCATAGATCAAATTACTCTCACAACAAGTGCTAGACCTACAATCAAGAAAAACAACAAAAACACAAGGGAATTTGTGCCCCTATCCATTCGACAAAAGCATTACAATGGTTCCATTCCCATAAGGGTTCAAGATACCTAAATTTGACAAATATCATGGGACTGGTAACCCTGAAGATCACATCAGGGAATTTCATGTCCACTGCATGGAAGTTGCATATGAAGAGTCTTATCTAATGTGACTATTCCCTCAGAGTTTAGCTGGACTAGAAATGGAATGATTCTCCTACCTTCCTCCCAGAATTAAAAAGCTCCAAGAAATTGTGGACTTATTCATACAGAACTATTCATTCAACATAGGCATGGAGGTGAGTCTAGAAGAACTATCCTCTCTAGAACAATCCAAGGGGGAAACATTTGCATCCTTCTTACAATGATGGTGATCCAAGGCCAACAGGAGCAAATGGGCTATGCCCAAAGAACAAAAAAATGGTGCTATCATCACCAATCTTTAAGGGACCTTGTCCTTCCATTTGAAAATGCAATGCATCACAACATGTAACTAGTAGATCCCCAAGGTGCTCAACATCGAAAGAGCCCTTATTGCACAAGGGGACACACCCACATATCAGGACAACCGTCCATCAACCAGTTACAATGAAAAACCTTGCACATGGGAAAAGAACAAGAACATTACTAATGATGGTATGGTTGATGCCAAAGTTATTATTAGTGCTCTAAGGAAAAACAAACAATCATATCAACATCACAAGCCAATAACCAAAACAACACACAAGCCAACACATCATCACAACAACCCAACAATCAAGCGGTCAACAACCTAAATACTCAAGGGGGACCACCCCCAAGGAACAAGTATCCCCCTAAATGGAAATACACACCAGTTGGGGAATCGATTGAGTCTATCATGCAACATTTGGTACAATAAAATCTCATGAAGATCCTTATTTATGAAAATTATCAAGAGCCTCAAGTTAAACCACCATGGTATAATGAAAACACCTCCGTGATTTTCACAAAATTAAGGGACACACGATAGCTAGCTGCATGCGACTTAAAAATATGATTCAGGATCTCATCAATGGCAAGACCATAACCATTGAACAACCTGCAAGTGTGAATATAAGTAAATAAGTAAAACAAATAAAAACACTTCTTAATGAAACATTATATCAAGATTTAACATGGATTAAGCTAATTTAAAGCACATAAAACTTGAAAGTGTCTCATTATCTCCTATCTCCAAAGATTGATCAAGTCACGAGGGGGGGATCTTAGATTTGGTAAGCACTGTGACTGTTAAAATGCCAATTCATAGAATGGAGTGATGCTAAATGCAATTATTTACTTCTAAATAGTGAAAGCTAGATGATATGATGCTACTGTAAATTATGCTGACATGAAAACTGATGGATGAAAGCTACAATAAAAACTATGCTGGAGCCATGATATAGATTCTACAGATGCTATAATGCTATTGCTTATTGATAAAAATGTTGATGCTATGCTTAAGATGCTTGGTTGCTATTCCTGCAGAGTAGTTTTGCACAAAAGATGAAAGATTCTCGGATCATTTTCATGCTTTAGAAGGCTGTATTTATAGATTTCACGGCAGCACATTTGCACAGGGGCAACACAGTAGAGGCCTGGATTCAATCTTGAGAATTGAGTGGTGAGAGATTGAGAAGTTTGAGTTGATTATGAGAATGGTTTCTCCCCATGAAAACATCAGGCCAGATGATAGGAAGAATCAAAGGAAATGGGATTGAGTGGATTGCCTGCAAATTTGTCTCCACAGCTTTCCCGTGAATACCAATTGAATTAAATTAGATATTTGATATCTAATTTGGTAGGTGAGTGAATAGAGGAAATTTCCCTTTATGCCTTTATTTGAATAATTTATGATTTTATTCAAATTAGTAAAATAGGAAGATTTAATTAAATAAAACAAATATTTGATATTTGCTTATTTAATAAAGAGCAATATGATAATTTAAATAAAACTTTAGGATATCTTTATTTAATTAAGAGGAAATATGATAAGATAATTAAATAACACAAACTTATTGAAGTTGTATATTTAATTTAAGATAGAATTAATGGATAAAGTATAGAAGAAATAATAATGATAATAATTAAATAAAACAAAATATTTAATTTTGTTTATTTAATAAAGAGGAAAATAATATGATAAAATAGAAGAATTAATAGTGAACTTAATATAAATAAATATTTCTATTTATTTACTAAGTAGATTGATTTTATGATTAATTAATCAAATAAATCATTTAATTAATTATATTCTCCGCACTATTTTAGGTGTATACATTTTTCCACTCTTGAAGTGATGTGTTTATGCATTGCTTCAAAAATTTGTGTTGTTGCCGCTAGTATCGACGCAGAAGTTTTAGACATTGATTTTTCAGGTGATTGATGGATATATGCCCCCTTGGGAGATAAATTGATAAATTTTATTTATTTTTTTGGAATTTTTTGGAATTTTTCAATTTTTTGATGATTCGATGAATATTTGATGAAGATTTGGTGATGAAATAATTTATCTCCCGATATAGAAAGATTGACTCTGCAAAATTGATTAAATTGATAGCCTGTTTTGCCTCCTTGTGTTTGATGATTGATAATCACTTCAGCCTTTGATTGTTTGATTTGATGATAGGATGATGATTGACCTCATGATAGGCGAGGATCAATGATAGGATGATGATGATTGACCTCATGATAGGTGAGGATTCAATGATAGATTGATGATTGTCCTCATGATAGGCGAGGATCATTGATAGCTTGATGATTGACCTCATGATAGGCAAAGATCAATGATAGCTTGATGATTGACCTCATGATAGGTGAGGATCATTGATAGCTAATTGATTGACCTCATGATAGGTGAGGATCAATCATAGATTGATGTTTGACCTCATGATAGGTGAGGATCAATGATAGTCACTCACAAGATTTGATCAAAGTTTCACGAAAGCTGATTAGATTGATAGGTTGATTGATATTGATTGATTGATAATATTACTGATTTGCAATATGTTATGATCATAGGAGGATTTTAGAGTTCTTCCCAAAGACGTGGGACATGATTCCACATCTGGTGTAGGTTGATATAGATATCATTAGTCGATGTGGAAAATCTATAATGCAGATGCAAAACTAATATGAATGCAATCAATGATTTGCATGGTTGTTCAGATTGCATTCATATTAGTTTTGTGATCTCAGATTATATTTTGATGATTGATTGACAAAATATATGAGGATTGATAATGTTTTGTAGCTAGGCTCAAATATGATGTGCATGATATGATTAAAGGTTGCAAAGGGACATGATCACATGGATTTTGATAAGCTAGAGATATAGAATTGAAGAAAGAAAAGGATAAATGA
This sequence comes from Sequoia sempervirens, assembly GCA_007258455.2. NCBI lineage: Eukaryota > Viridiplantae > Streptophyta > Pinopsida > Cupressales > Cupressaceae > Sequoia > Sequoia sempervirens. The sequence goes on along the minus strand of VDFB02062263.1, from coordinate 7,400 downwards.
TAATGAATGGTGATGGTCAAGATCAACTAGATAAGATGCATAAATAATAAGGCTCCAAGTATATTCCCTATTCCTCATCAAGACCAAGGAAGAAATGATGTATTTAGTAAGAATGATGGAATATGGATAAGATGAAAGATATGGCATGGGCAAGCACATGGATAAAGTGTTTAGGATAAGATATATGATGTTCAAGAAGATCTTTAACCTTGTCAAGATCAAAGGTGGAAATGTAAGGAATGAGCATAGAAAGGATAATGACCATGAATGATAAGATGGACGAAACTTGTCCCTAAGTGTAGAGTGAAAGAGGAATATGGAAGATAGGATATGGATGATAGGGATATGGAGGAAGGACTTAAGCATCAAGTTTCACAACCAAATATCCCTCTAATAAACCATGGCAATGGTAATTAGACTCCTAAATGTTGGCAGATTAATGATATGATGGAAGAATCTAGGGATTTATGCAAAGGTTTGGATTAAAGGAGAATGATGGGGAATGAATGTTCGATAATGGATAGGAGGTTGGAAGGCCTATTGATGGATAGATGGAAAGGATGGCAAGATCAATGTTGGCACACACCTTAAAGGGTGGTGGAGTGATGGAGGAAGAATGGATTTGGAAGGTGATAGGTTATTAGATGGAAAATTGGAGGAAGCTTTTGGATTAGAAAATTTGGATGAAAATTTCTTAGATTTTATTGCTTCTATGAGACTTTTTAGAATCCACATGACTTTTGACTTGATTTTTTCTTTTGTGGGCCTCCCCGTGGCCTTTGACATTTTTCTTTTTGATTTAGGGACCTTTTGGTCTTTGAAAATTCATGCTTTGATGGCCCTTTTGTGGCCTTTTAGATTTTTCTTTTGATTTTGGATCAATTTTTCTTTTATTTCTGCATGTCTCTTCGAGGAGACATGTCGATCCTTTCATACATGTGGATTTTGATATAGAATCTTTTTGATATTTGGCACCCAAATTGATTCCAAGAGCAATGGGAGGGGTGGATTGAGGTGAATGATATGGAGGTATTATGGATGAGTCAATGTGGGTATAATTTTGAAAGGGAATCAAGGATGTGTGCCTTTGTTGTTCTTGAGAAATAGGATATGGACCTAGGATAGAGGGAAGGTTTGATGGAATAGGATGAGGACCTAGGATAGATGGAATGTGTGATGAACTAGAATGAGGACCTAGGATAGATGTAAGGTTTGATGAATTAGGACACTTAGGCATATAATCAAGGCCGTGGTGATATGGGTTTCTTTGAACAGAAAGGGGTTCTAGGATACCTTTCTCATGAAGGCCTAATCCTTTTCCTTTGTAATTCATACTTTGACACATACCTTTACCAATGAGATATGTATTGTTTATGAAACAAGATGCAAGTCCATTTTGGGGAGGATATGATATGGATGAGAGGATAGGTGTTGGAAGTAAACTAGAGTGGATAAAGGTGGAGGATCCCAATTTATAGTTGTGGGGTTCATGGATAGCTTGAATAGGTGTGATAGGCTCTTGACATGGGGATGATGGGGTGTTTTGATCTGGACTTGGAAAAGGATTATGAAGTGGTATCCAGGAATATCTTGATCATGAGAAGGATAAACATCTTCACTCTGATGAAAGGGTATCCTTGAATGGAAATATCTTGATCTTGATGAGGAAGGGAATCATGAGATTTTGTAGAAAGCATGTTTTGATCATCAGTTGGTAAGACATAATTAGATAGGATGGAAGAACTATCATGCTCTTGTGATGCAATAGAACCATGAGATGGTATGGATTGATTAGATGACGTGGAAGAAGAACTTGGAAGGATACTTGTCTCTTGAGATGGAAGGGAATTATTTTGGATGAAAAGTGAAAGGAGGGGATCATCATAAAATTCTTGAGAAATGGGATCTTTATCAAAGATTGGAAGAATTTGTGAAATTTTGATATCCTTAGATGGAGTGGAAATAATATTTTGATCTTGATGTGTAGGGGAGTCTATGCTAGCATGCTTTGGATTGAGAGATTGACATGAATCATTGGATGTTGAAGATATGATAGAAGAGGATGATTGGATGGAATTGTTAACTTGAGTGAAAGAATCTTGAGGCTTATTTTGCCTTATGGTGGATGGAGATTTATGCATGACATGATAGGATTGCTCAATATCATTAGTGTTTGAGGACTTATATTTGGGCTTATTGAACTTTTGCAAAAATTCAATGACATTGAACTTGGATGATGTAGTTTTTGGTGAAGAAGGTGTCATGTCTAGATTTTTGTCAAAGGAATAAGAAAAAATGTCTGGAAGCAAATATCTCTCTATGGTTGTTTCCCTTTGCATATCCCAGATTTGTTGTTGAATTTTTTTCATTTGATGAGCTAAAGCATTCAATTGATCCTCATTTATTTCCGCCATGGTGGTTTGAGTTTCAATTTCCTATTCTTTGGATTTTTAGTCTTCATGACCTTGTTAAAATGGACATACAAACATTATTGTTTTCAATAAAATTTTGATCTTGAGATTTTTTGACAAAATTTGTGGTTTTCCAATCTCTAATCATATATTTCTCAGTTTGATTTTGTCCAATTTGTTGTATTTTTCAGGATGATCTTTTATCTGGATTTTAATGATTTTGAAATACACAACAATCAAATGTAGACAATTATTTTTAAGAGCTATAATCTAAATAGATAGTGTATGTTCTAAGAACCAAGCATGGTCCTATTTTCACTAGTTTGATAACAAAAATCACTTCAGACAGACTCACTCTTAAATTCAAAAGGTCACCGTTATACTCAACAAACCACAACCTAAAATTGTGTCGACTCACATAGTCGTGTCACCCCCTAGAGGGCGCCCGTGTTTTTGTCTTTTCCAGGTGCTTACTCAAGGTTAGATTTCTCGATTGCCTAAGAAAATGGTCCATGGAAATTATATGGAGAGTGTCTTGGGGGTAGATTCTTCCCTCCCCTTGCATTGCGAGTATTACAATGTTTGGTTATTGACTCAGTTGGATACTACACTATGGTTCTTAGAAAGGGTTTCCATTCAGAGTGGAAATAATAAAATCCCTCAAGAGACCTCCCAACCTTTAGAACAAAGGTTTTAGGGATGGTTATCTTGCACACTTCCGAAAAAGGTGGGTTTCCGAAAAAGGTGGGTTTCCCCAGATTCGCTTTAAATTGCATGAAATCAAATGATGAGTCTGGCATTTTGATCACCCAATTAAGGGGAGAGCATAGGCCTATCACCACACAAGCACAATAATCAATATTCAATTTTACAACCCAAATGACAATTTGCTATCTATGTGACGATGTTGCTTCACAATGAAGATATTGCTTCACAAAAAGAGATGGTTTTCATTTTAACTGAGAAAGAAAATATGTGATGGCTACCCTAGGATTGATATATTTTAAAGCAAGTGACTATCCTAGGATTGGTTCATTTTAATCCAAATCTAAAAACCAGTGAGTTTCTAATGTTATTTTTATCAAACTTTGACAAAGCTTGTGTAGATGGTTAATTTTAAGCCCAAAGTAATGCTAGTTGGTCCTAAAGCATGAATGAAAAATAACATATGATGGGTTATTTTCCCATGAGTGTTTGAAAACACTATTACAATGGATATCAAATGTTTTTCTCTTTCACTTCGATGCTCCATGTTCCTCTTAAAACCTGTAATATATGCTCAAAATGTTAGATGAGATCAAGAAATAAGAAGATATAAGGGTTAGATGAATGATTAAGCATAAAAACCCTAAAAATTAGACCAAGTTACAATGTGATATGACTTTAAATGTAAAATTGAAAATTTTAACTCTACAAAAAGTGATAAATACCTACACCATTGCATATCTTATGAAATTCTACCCCATTTCAAAAAAAAAAGTTTTGAAAAAGACCTCTATATGACCAAGATATGGTCATTTTAAGATTGACTGTCAAAGTGCTAAAACAGAGGTCAAAAGCGCTACAAAATTTGGCGTTGTAGAATTTGGCGAGCTAGAATTTTTGGTGGAAGTGCTAAAATAGTATTGAACCTAGAACAATCAATCGTCTTGAAAGCTTTTTGGTGGAAGCGCTAAAACAAATTGTAGAAGCACTAGAACTTTTGGTGGAAGCGCTAAAACTTTTGGTGAAAGTGCTGCAGAATCCCTCGATCGCACTAAAAGAAAACATGCTTGTATCTTGTACGAATACTTTTTAGAAAAAATGTTAAAATATGGGGTTAGGGCACCACGTTGGGTGCCAAAATGTAAGTGTGGAATAAGTAAATAAATTAAAACAAATAAAACACTTCTTAATGAAACATTATATCAAGAGATTTAACATGGATTAAGCTAATTTAAAGAAAGCACATAAAAGAACTTGAAAGTGTCTCATTGTCTCCTATCTCCAAAGTTTGCACAAAAGATGAAAGATTCTCGAACCATTTTCATGCTTTAGAAGGCTGTATTTATAGATTTCATTGTAGCACATTTGCACAGGGGCAACACAATAGAGGCCTGGATTCAATCTTGAGAATTGAGTGGTGAGAGATTGAGAAGTTTGAGTTGATTATGAGAATGGTTTCTCCCCATGAAAACATCAGGCCAGATGATAGGAAGAATAAAAGGAAATGGGATTGAGAGGATTGCTTGCAAATTTGTCTCCACAGCTTTCCCGTGAATACCAGTTGAATTAAATTAGATATTTGATATCTAATTTGGTAGGTGAGTGAATAGAGGAAATTTCCCTTTATGCCTTTATTTGAATAATTTATGATTTTATTCAAATTAGTAAAATAGGAAGATTTAATTAAATAAAACAAATATTTGATATTTGCTTATTTAATAAAGAGCAATATGATAATTTAAATAAAACTTTAGGATATCTTTATTTAATTAAGAGGAAATATGATAAGATAATTAAATAACACAAACTTATTGAAGTTGTATATTTAATTTAAGATAGAATTAATGGATAAAGTATAGAAGAAATAATAATGATAATAATTAAATAAAACAAAATATTTAATTTTGTTTATTTAATAAAGAGGAAAATAATATGATAAAATAGAAGAATTAATAGGGAACTTAATATAAATAAATATTTCTATTTATTTACTAAGTAGATTGATTTTATGATTAATTAATCAAATAAATCATATTTAATTAATTATATTCTCCAGACCATTTTTAGGTGTATACACAACCCGCAAGGAATTGGGATCTCAAAATATACACAAATCTGATGCTAGGTCACAATAAAGGAAACAACAATGGTAAGGCAAAGTATAATAAAGTGAACCATGTTTACGACCATGTTGTTGCATCCTTAGATGAGTGGGTCATTGTTGTCAACATCAAAGGATCTAGAGACAACTATGGAGTCACCACACGTGGTGGAAGAATTGCCATTCCAAGACAATCCCAACCACCCAAGGTATCTGCCACCAATCCAAAGTCAATTCCCAATGGTTGTAATGTCCTAGATCAATTAAAAAAGACCACCACCCAGATCTCCATCATGGAGTTACTAAAAATCTCACCTGCACATAGGGAAATCTTAGAAAAGGAATTGATTGCATCCACTATCCACACGGATCTTGACGCAGAACAATTCCAAGCTATGTTCAAACATATCAGCCCCCACATCTCCTAACATTTTATGATCAGGACTTCCCAATGCAACCATCTCATAACTACACACTCCATCTCAAAGTCTTAGTCCATAAGAATAAAATCAAATGAGTCTTGGTGGATGGAGGTGCAGGGTTAAATATTTGTACTCTCAAGCTAATAAAGAATCTGGGACTCTCTGAAGATGTCATTGAAAAAGGTAAGGGTATTACTAGCAAGGCCTATGATGATCAAGAACGAGTTTCTCAAGACACCATTCAACTCCCTATTCAAGTAGGGCCAACGATCATGGAGACTACATGTCAAGTCCTTGATCTTGAACTACCATACAATATCCTCTTGGGATTCCCATGGATCCGTAGGATGCAAGCTATAGCATCCACCTTCCATCAATGTGTAAATTTTCCTTATCAAAATCAAGAAGTCACAGTCCATGGAGATCCTACACCATTCTATTATTTTAAGAATCTAGAAGACAAGTACTACAAGATCCCTCAAGTCCTAAAGAATGATGAGGGACCCACATCTCCATATATAGACCCATCTACCCTAGCCTCCACTTCTGAGACAAAGACACCCTCCATTTTGGACATCTCTGATATTAAAGTCATTATCCAAGATAATGGGTGTGGGGAATACAAAATGAAAAAGAGTGCCTTTGTAATAGGAGAGTTACCTCAATCTCCTAGATCTCATGGGAAACCCCAACCAATTGACACACCATCTCAAACCTTCAAAGCAGACCCCTCCAAATTCAAAAGGTGGGGGAACCTAAGTTAGGAAGTGGTAGATGAAAAGGATATATCAAGCTTATTGTATCAAGATGAAAGGCCCATACGTGATCTTCCCATGGACAATGCCAACAAAGGACTATAGTTAATGCAAGGATGGGGCTATAATAAAAATGAAAAGCTTGGGAAAAATGTTAACGTCCTTTTAGAACCCATTATTCTTGACAATCGTATGAAGAATATTGGCCTTGGATGTACCCCTCTAAAGATAACCATGCATGGCAAAGGTGTCCCGCTTAAAAAATTCAAAGCCTCTCCTCAGTTACCGGTATCCATAGTTTTACCTTTAGATAACTATACCTTTGATATAACCAATGTGTGTAACAAGGACCCCATTATTGACCTACCCATGTTATTTGAGGATTCCTCTCTTTTTATGATTAGTACCCTATCTTTTGAACCAAGTAACTAGACCAACAAGCTAAAACTTGTCTACCCCCAACTCATTGATTACGACCAACGAGGACCACCGATCTTAGACACATTAAAAAATGATGAGGCTCTCTCAGAATTCATGGGACTATGGGATACTCTACCATGTGGAGATTATAAAGTGAGGTTTGACATTGAATTGGATACACATGCATACTATGCGGAAACGATTGAATCCCTCAGTCGCAAAATAGAAAATTTAAGAGTAATATCTAGGTCCTTAAGTGAAAACCACACTATGGCACTTTCTGACCAGAAAATAGTAAAAAAAAGGACATATCCAATGGTGAAAACCTCTCTGAGGCACTAAAGGATGAGAGATTCAATCTTCCCCTTAGTGCTATTCATCAAGAAAAATCAGCAGTCTTGGTAGAGAAATGCAATCCGGTCAACCTAGGAACCAAAGAAACACCACACATCACCTTCTATGCAGAATCACTTTTGACAGAATAACAGGAACTTCTAGCTACATTTCTAAGAGAAAGAAAGGTAAAATTTGCATGGACCTATGCCAACATGCTCGGTCTTGATCCAAAGGTTGTGGTTCACCATCT